>JAQGBW010000055.1:0-74572 GCA_034698625.1 Julus scanicus | reverse complement strand
CTCTTTTGACCAAACTCAAGTCCCTTAACTTTAATTTATGCTGCAATTTGAAGATACTGACCCCAATCTTCGGTTCAATAAACAAACTTTAAATTACGAAATCAACACTCCGTCTACCGGCTCCTTCCTTGCTCCAGGTCTCACACATTTGTACTTAAATATTTAATTTTAAATGAGAACATACAATTTATACAATCTTATTCGTGTTAAGATTCAAACTTTAGTGGGCAGTATTTTATATACACTGAGTCATAAAAAAGTAGAATCCAAAAAAAAAAAAAAATATATATATACAACTTCGTGAAAAATGCTTCGATTTAAAGGAAATTTGGCATTTACTACATGCGTAGATCAATAGTGTAGGTGCAAAAAAAACTAATTCCGGACTTGCGACAAATCTCGGATTTTTTCATTTTTCAACAAGTCCGCTCACCGTGCTCTATATAGAAATAGTTGAACTGCTGCACCGGGAAATGACAGTTCACTGGCCATCAAACAGTCCGGACTTTGAATCCAGTGGACTACAAAATTCGGGGAGTTGTCCGGGAAAAGGTTTACAAATCGAAGATTTGAAACTACGAATTAATTAAGAAAACTTGGATTGAACTCGACCAGCGTATGATCGATTCGTCATGCAATCAAAGAATGGCGGATTGGACTCCGGGCTTGTGTAAAACGACACCGGAGAACATTTTGAGTACATTTTATTATTCAATTTTGTTCCTACACTATTGATCTATGTAAGTGCCAAATTTCTTTTAATTCGAAGCATTTTTCATGCAGGTGCGATTTTTTTTATTGGGTTCTACTTTTTTATGACTCACAGTGAACATCTTCATCAATAACCATGGGCTCTTTGGTGTCTGATGCCCTCTTCACCAAAGAGATTTTAAAAATTCCTTCAGTGGCGATTGTGCATTATCTATATAGGTTTGAGAATAAATTGAAAGTTAAACACTGTAACACAATATATATATACATTTAACATACTATGTAATGTCCCTTAAAGAGAAAATTGAATCAACGATGTTACATGTGCATAGAAGTTCTTTAATGGTGTTCAGATAGTAGAGCTTTCTTAACCATATTTGTATCTACTAAATAAATTGTTACTACCCTTTGAGATTATCATTAAAACCGTATATGATTTTCGCATGCTATTTATTATCCTCCTTGGTTTTTTTTCCCAATAGCCAAAGCGAGTCTATATAAACAAGAATATCGGAATACAGTTGAATATTCAACTGTATTCCGATATTCTTGTTTATAAATGTACGTGTTTGCTCTCTTGTGATGTTTTTTTTCTCCATGCTTAATCTAGTTTTGGCCAGGGTAATACGGTAGGCTTAATACTGCACTGGTTGTTGTGTATTCATAATGCATAAAACATGAATATGTATATAGTAAATATATCTCTGTCAAATGACATGCTTTCCAAATACGTGTGTGGTGAAGGACGCCTATGCAAGGCTGTAACTATACATCAATATCCGCGGAATTCAGGTTTACGTGGTTTGAGTTTTACCCACAATTTTGTAATTTAGAAGTCGTGAGGCATAAACGACGTAGTTTACTCCAGAATTGTGCTATTTAGTAGGGCTTCTAGAAGCATATTATTAATGGAAAAGGTTAAAATATTCATCTTTTCAAATGTAAATTTTTGAATCGCGTATACTCGCATTTGATGACATTGTGGATATTGCGTGGGCTAATGTGGATGTAAATTTGTAACTCAAATTATGCAAACTGGGGCATTCCATGCATGCAGCTTCAAACTGTATACCCTATACTCGTGAGGAAGCAAGTTATTATGACTTTTAATTAATAGTTTATGATATAGTTTTTTTTTTTTGTTGCTGCGTGCATTTATATAATTTACCATGAAACCTATTTTTTGCAACACCTCACCATGACAAAACTAGCAGTTTTAATTTTCTAAACAAATCGTGCAAAAAAATATTACTAAAGTATATGGCATGATGCCATATTTCGGTAACACTTTGATGTACATGTATGTATATTCATTTTAATTATTTAAAACACTTGAATGTGTTTAAATTGAGTCGGCAACATGTATTCTAGATCCCTTTTATTCACATGTACATCTGTAGGAATTTCTATTTTTGTGTACAGATGACGTGTTTTTTTTTTTTTTTGTTTTTTTTTTGAGTTCCTAAACTATTACGTGCAGTGAGACGATAATATAAACTAGAATTTAATATCAGGGATACTCAAATGCACTCAACATTGCAGAAATGTAGCTGAAATTGCGTTTATGGAAAACAAATTCTTGAATACAAAGGGTGCGGCCATGTTCGAAATGTTATGATAAACGCCACCTGGGCGTGGCTTGGCTTCTGATTCCATTTTTGATTATTAGTATAGGTTTCTTTACAATGTTTTGTGTGCTTTTACCATTATCCTCTCAATTTAAAATTACTCCAGAAATTGATCTATTCACCAAACAAAATGAGCCGAAATTATGTTTTGCCTTGAAAACATTTGGTTTGTAAAAATAAACGTGAGTTTCACATCCGTAACATTTGCTTTCAAAATCGTGAAGGTAAAAAGGTTAGCAGAATTGCCAACAATTGACAAGGACTCTCTTATTTATAGTGAGCCGCTTAATCAATGATAAGTGTCATGCTCAAAAATATAGGTTTTGGTAAATTCTTGCATATATATGACGGTAATACAGATGTGAAAGGGAAATTTTTGCGGTCAATCAATCATATATTAATCGTGTATTTCGTGACCGTTTGTTTTTCCATATTCGTGCTCTTTTACTAAGCGTTAGGCACCTGTACTCGGATGTTAGTTTTTTTGTGGATTAAACGAAGCATGGAATTGCTTTCAGATATTAAATGAGACCGTTTTATCCAGTAAAACTTTGTTTTGTTTGGTCTTCTATCATTGGCTACAAAGTTGTTTATGTTACGGTCTCTGGTGCTTCACGGAAATAAAACATCTGGAGATATAGTGGGAAAAAAATCCAATCTTTAGACGTGTTCTGGTAAATAAAAGTAATTGGAATTTGATTCGGCACACATTTTATTTGAACAGAGGTTTTGCTCTCATTGTCTGATATCGCATATTATCGTTGCACTTTTCAATTTTTTTTTTCTTTGTTGCCAGTATCAACATTTCAAAGACGAGGCCGCTACAGTTTATTTTTGGAACATTTTGTTCTATTTGTAACAAAAAGCGGTATTAAACGTATAACACCTCTCATGTATCTGTTGTTTTACAAATATTTTGACGTTTGAGTGTGCCTTTCAGTACCAGCATCATTCTCTCCCATCCTTGTGTAATTTTTCAGCCTCCATGTATTTAGGAATGAAACACGAGTGTCTTGCACACAAAATTAGTAATGTTGTGATGGAAAGTTGTTATTAACACGGCCACAGTGTTCATTTCGTGAACTAACGATTACTATTAGAAAAATCGTTTTAGAATATTATTTTAGAATATTACCTTATTTCATCAATTCTAAGACGAACATGCAATTATTCCCATATAAACGTTTCTAAAAATTGGGTATATAAAACAGACTCTAGGTAAAATATTTTTTAAATATTCTGAAAGATATTTTAAGAAATTTATAGTTTCTTAGAATCAAAGCTTTTTTGTTGTTGGTGGTGATACTGAAATTAAATGTAGACTAAATAACCCAAAATAAACGACACATCTAAATGGAATCACATTTTTATAATGCAATTCTCCATATTTATGCTTATCTGATAATACATTTTCCAAGATATATTCAACCAATATTGAACTTTTTTTTATGTTTGGCCATCTGCGTTCACAAACAGTACTGGCGCAAAAATCATTGGTTCTAGCTCTCTAATCTGACAGCACAGCCGTGAGCCAGTGTGACCACCAACAAGGATATAGTAAAGTGGAACAATGTGATTTATCCACCAATACATCCAGTTGATGGACAAACATACTCGAATAATGCTGATGAGCGTTTGGGGATGACTGGAATTCATTCCTATTATCTTTTTGCATTTTGATATTCTACTAACGTAGCTTATACCCTCTTCAGCCAAGGATGAAAATTGGGAGGTTGTCTGATAGAAGGTTGGGAGGTTTTTTTTTGTAGGTTCTTTCATTTAGTTTTGTTTTTCACACGCTGTGCTACTCATCAGATGAACGGGCTGTTCACATATATAGCCTTGTAGTAGTAAATGCTTGACACGAGTCAGCTTTAGTGAAGAGTGCCGCCAAAAGGAATTGATGGTGATGGTGCCGTGAAAAATCTTTACTTGAATAAAATATCGCTGTTGGGAGTCCTTTAAAACTGAAATTCTGATTGAAAAATATATGGCGGGGGCTTAACGAGACCGCGTCGAACCATTTTCTTTTCTTATCCCTCGATGTCCCATTTAGCTTCATTTCAAATCCTCTTTACGTTAAATGGGCACCTAAAGAATGAAAATCTTTGAAGGCATTGTTTGGGATTATAGTGCGCTGCTATGGTAATTGACAATAACGAAGAAAAGTGGCGTATCCAGGCTCACTATAGGAAGAGCTCTAAATAATTGAGACCAAATTTCATAGATTTTAATCCCTGGCTAAGGCATTTTTGATGTTTTATCTCCCTTCAATGTTTAGGGAATTGATAATGGCCATTTTACAATAAAACTTTAGATGAAACTATAAGAAGCACCAGAAATTTGTACCAGCCATTTGGACAGTATTTTGTTTTATTGTGCCTTTCTGCTTTTTCTCTGTGTTGATGTTGGCTCAGTTGGGTGTTGTTCAGAAAGTAATTTGAAGTTAGCTATATACTCGTGGATTATAGCTTAAAAATAAAATTTGCAATTTGTAATGCTCGAAGAGTCGTTATTTGGTTTGTCAATACAGTCAGGGTTTCCATAACCTGGAAAAACTTGGAATGTCAGGGAGCTTTTCAAATTGGTCCTGGAAGATTTCTGACCGAGACTAATGCTGACAAAAATGTGCCACAAACTTGTAAAACCACGATTGGAAAACATTAAAAAAAAAAAGTGTTAATCAAGTGTTAATAATTCATAGTCATGAAAAATTCGAAAAATTCCGTGTGTAACCTGAAAAGTTAGAGAATTTCATTGTAATAAAAATGTTGGAACCCTGACACTAGAACCCCTATTTACTTTCCTGTTTGGAACCTGAGGTATGGATAGAGCCGGTTAATCCGGAGTTTATACAAAATAATATTATTAATAAAATATACTTAATAATATGTTAAATTTAGTATTTGCTGTCTTACTGATCAGCAATTGGCCTATTTTAAAAAATAACCCTTGTTTGTTTTAAAGTAATTTCTGCAAAATAGCTAATGCATCTATGTATTTTTTTTTTATAAATGTAAAAGTGTGTCATATTGGTTAAAGCTTTTTTTTCTTTGAATATATATCGCGAAATGTGGACACGCTGAAGAAAAAAAAACATATCAAGAGAATATTTCAAAGGATGCAACCGTGTTTACCTTATATAAAAATGTATACGCATTTTCCATGTATACACATGTTTATTCAATTTAGAAATGGTGCAGTTGGAACTGAATAAGTAAAGAGATGTGTGTGAATTGACGTTGGGTGTCCTTGATTGTGTGCATGGAAAAAGTATACAAGATATGGATGCAGTGAGAATTATCAGAAATGAAAGGGGAGCGACACCGCTATATTTTATATACAAATATATGTCGGCGACATTGCTTTGGAATCTTGGTACGGATGGCTTATAAATTGGGAGAAAATTAGATCATAAAAGGAAATTGTTGCTTCTAGGTGTGGAAAAATAAGTTCTTCTTTTCGTAATTGCTGTATTGTTCACCATGTGATGTGTGAACTAAATTGTAATCGTCACCGGATGTGCTTTAAAAAAAAAAAACCTCAGCGTTTTTATATCTATAAAACTTGTGTATTTGGTGGTAGTGTTTGATGAAAGGACGCTGATCTTCAGTAATCTCACAATCAAAATCAATAATAACCCTTAATGACTGCACTGCGTGCTAAGCGTGCCCAATTTCCTTTGAAAAAGAGGGTCTCTGTCGATGTCGTGCAATGTCTTTCACTTTGTAAACAAATCTATTATGCAGGAAGTCGCCAGCTTCCAATTATAGGATAGATACCCAGAGCAGATATTAATAAAACAAATTAAATTGTCCGTCATCGTCGAGCTGCAGACACGTTCATTCCGATTTGGATGACAAGGCAGCTTGCATTATTGGTTGACTCCCCAAGTGTTTAGAAATTTGGAGAATTTCCATAAGTAGAGAAAAAGGCCATCGAAATGGGTTTTATTGCTAACACACAATTGCAGCTTAAAAATGCGGAGGAATTTTGTAATTGTTTAAAATTCTCAAAACAGCTGATTGCCATAAGCATAACTATTAACATTTGGTTCGCTACTTTATAACTAAGTAGAACCAAAGCGTGCATTTATTAAACAGATATTTGGCGCCATCTGTGGTCCTTGAAACTTGAATAGTCTTAAGAGTTGAAACCTTGGCTAAAATAGATCTGAAGATATATACTATCGTTATTCCAAAAAGCAATGTCCCTAGAATGTCTTATTCAATTATGGGCCAGTTAATGAGAAGGGGGAAGGACGTCACGTGGTGCTGGTTTACGAACGTGATTGGCTAACAGTGATTTCTTATGAAAATATGACCGATTTACAATCATTCAGGGAGGGATTTTTTTACCAGATGGGGGTTGTCTTTAGTTATATCTGATGTCTAACCATATCGATTTTTTTGTTCTATTTTTCAGAATGCCAATGAAATCCAAAGCAGAAGACCAATGAAAGGGAAAAGTGGAACGGAAACGTGACCGTGACATTTGTAGTATGGTGATTGGCCCAATAACTTAAGTCATAAAAGGTGAGTTTGTCCTATATAGCGCATCATTGAAAAAAATAAACAGATGTAAATGTGCCGTTTCCCCCCTCCACAGCAGGGCGTTTTGACCTGTAATACGGTAATCAGTATAATTCACGAGCATCACAGCTTGATATTGAAATACAGTACATTTCTAAACTGTAAGGTTAAACATTTATAACTCTCCGCGAGTTTTGCAGCAATTACTTTGCTGGTTTTAAATGACTTTCAAACCGAGGATGGTTCTGTGGAAATGGGAGGCTTGTTGGAATGAGGTTTAGTGTGGACCACTTCTAAGTTCTACTACACTATTATAGTTAGAAGATGATACGACTTGGTTTGTATGATGGATTCATCAATGATGGCATTGAATTATGGGGCCATTTCTATTGTTTATGAGTTATTGGTATGATAAGAATGAATAGGGTAGGAATTTTCAAAAGCTTAATATTAACTTTTTGGTTAATATCAGGGTCAAAATTTTAATTTCCTCGTTATTTTTAGGATCTTGTAAGGAATTTCCTTGACCCAAATGATAGGAAGTAATGCAGATAGTAGAATATAAATTCTAGATAATTCAAGGATTTTGACATTTTGTTACGTACGTTTCTGTATGACATTATTTTAATGTGGTCATAGAAATGAAAGGATTGCGACAGTCAGGTTCTACAGTTATCAAAAAAAAGTCAGACGTTACATTTTTTTCTGCTTTTTCTTTGTGAATGTGTGGAAAAATTTTGATTTTAAACTGGCTAGGGTATCTGGAGTATTGTAAAGATAGTGACTTAACAAATGTCTTTCGATTTGCATTTGTAAAATATGTCTCGATATGCTGACCCCCATACATTTCAAATTCAAGAATTATGTTAATGTTATTATTCTACTTTCTGCATTTTTGGAATGCATTACAAACCTACTTTTCGCATTCGATGTAGCATTGAGAAAGGGAATTTTGTGTATGTTACCAAGAAAAGGTGGATCGATACATTGTCAATTGTCAGTAGCTTTAGTATTTGTTATTAAATTGATGCTGGGAAAGTGCATGGACTATGGTAGTCTTGATCTGTAGACACTTTACCTACAATTCCCTTCTGTAAAAGGATACTAGATCGAATGTTTCTGCCTGGATAACTTCTGTATTGGCGTTTATGGAATACTTACTTTAGCTCGTGGACATTTTCTTTTTTGTTGATGTGTGTGTTTTTTTTTTCTCTCTCCAAATCTTGTTCGTTGAGGGGCCGTCTCCGGGTCAGTGAAGCGAAAAATAACAGCAGATCTCTTCAACTTGGATGATGGTTGTGTTCAAATTCAAATAGGGTTCCCCCAATCATGTTTCTCCACACTTGGAAATTGCCTGAGGTCACGCTTTCACTTCCATCTGTCTCATTGAACACTTGAAAGCATGTGTGAGTCATTATTGGGCCATCTCTTGCTTCGACCTCACAGTTTGCTGTTTTCTAGCAAGTCTGTTTCAAGTGCTTCCACCTGTCCATGCCAACACGAAGATCAATCGGTTATAATTGCTTTTAGGAGTGTGACACAACAGGGAAAGACAAATTAGCATATTTTATGACACCCTTCTTGTATTTTCCGTATGCCAATGAAATTTCATGGCCTGTTTTCAATGAATTTGTCCACATCTGTTTGAGGGCTTTCAAAGACTTAAAATCAACATTTGATTTTCATTTCGTTTCAATCTTGTTCCTCCATGTTGAAGTGGTTAAGTCCATTCATTAACTTGATGCAATCACAAATCTGTAAAAATGTATAATGCATGATGCTGGTGATTAGACATTGCATCAGAATTTTGAAAGTTAGGTCTGTTATGAGTTTATTTTGTATTCATTTTTGGTTATTTTTTTAGTTCTGTGCTGTCTTCTACTGGGGATATTACTGTATTTTTGGATTCTATTGATCTAGGAAATATGAAATTGGAACTTTGCAGTCTGATTATAATTGAACTAATACTTTTGAGGCAAAATTTAGGCTAAAGTGCCTGATGTTTATTTCCTAAACGTCTATCAAATGTGGTAGCAACATTTTTCTCGATTTTCGTCAACTGTTATCGTGACTCTCTATCTTTTTAACAACCCAATTATAAATTTATGCCTTCTTTAACGAGCACTGAAGGAGCTTATACAAAAAAGCAAATTCATGCTCCCATTAAGATAACAAGGAAGAATACTAATTGAAGAAAATAAGTATTTAGGAGCACGTCATCCCACGCTACGTACATGCACGATTACTCTGCTTTTTTAAGACTGCCTGAAAGAGTAAACTTTTATTTGATTTGAATACTCCAAGTTTTAGTTTTGATCTTGTTTTATGTGATTCACAAGAACTTAACTAGTTTATTTGATCGGTTTTCTAGGAGTCCCACCTTTTTTTTATGTGAAACAACCATCCTAATCTAGAGCAACTGTCTTCAAACTTTTAACCAAGGCGGAACCCTATAATTCAAATGTAATTTATTTGGATTCTTAGTACAAAAAAACGTCATTTGGAAGTTTTTAAAAATATATTACACATGTATATTAAAAAAATGTAAACGTGATTATGATTGAATTGTGCTGCGAAGTATTTTTATTCATTGCAATTGATAAAATGATAAGTCAGTTTGGACATCAATGAGTATATCAAATGACCAGAAAATAATCTAAATTTTTTATGTTTAAAAAAAAACGTTTCACGGAACCCAGTTTGAATAACTGCAGTCTAGAATATTACTCCATACTTAAGATTAAGCAGTAATATCCTCTTTGTGAATCATTCTAGCTTTAAAAAAACTATGATTAACGTTGAATGTAATATAATCATCCTTTGTTCCTGTCTGAAGTTGTTTTTAGTGAAATTTGCATTTTATTTTTTTCATAAACGTGTAATCGCCTTCATGAATCATGAAGTTTATTATCACACACAATTTTTTTGAAGAAGTAATTAATTTTACACTAGCACTTCAATGTAAGATTACAAGGTTAGGCAACGCATCAACTTGTAAGCAGCATTGTCTATTTCAGGAGAAAAGTAAAGATTGTCAGTCATTCATGATGTCATCCAGTAGAAATGCGTTACCTTATCTTTTAAAACTGAGCATCCACCACGGCCATTTTTTTTTTGTTCGTCTCATTCCACAAAATCGACATTGTCCTTTGCAGTGCTTCTGAACTAAACTTCCCCGTGGTCATAAATACTTCTTTGGAATGTGAGATGCCACCAACAGGATTTCGACCGTTCCCTACAAACCTATTGTTCGAATTGGCAACTTTTAGCTTGTCTTTTTTTTTAGTCCTTTCTTTTGAGTTGCCAAAAATCATTACTGCTTTTTAGAGTATAGTCTTACAAAAAAAATGTCGATGTTTTTTCTTTTGCCCTTTGCGAAGTTGACATTGACTTGTCTTATTTCTTACTGTAGTTGACAGTTGTTTCCAACTAGGGTGTGACGTAAACTCATGCCAAAGAAAATAATGTTTTCCTTATTCCCTCCTTTTGTGATACACTGCTTCATTACCGTTGCCAACAAAATTCGACTGGGATTTTTCTAAATACCCCTTGTTGGGGTTTCATCAATCAGCAAGTGAAATGACACTCTTGTATGCATGTTTAAATTCCAAATCTTATACACCTTGTTGCACAATGCAGTAAGGTGATACATAGTGTAATGATAACAAGGTTGTATTTTGATAATATTCTAATTACTAAATTACTTTAAAAATAAAGGATTAGTTTTACAAATTTGCTAGTTAGTTATCCATAGTACACTGTGAGCCATAAAAAAGTAGAACCCAATAAAAAAATCACAACTTCGTGAAAAATGCTTACATTTAAATTTAAATTGGCACTTACATAAAGCAATAGTGTAGGAACAAAAGTGAATTATAAAATATGCTCAAAATGTTCTCCGGTGGCCTTTACACAAGCCTGGAGTCTTAACGCGCCATTCTTTGATTGACAAATCGATTATACGCTAGTAGAGTTCGATCAAAGTTTTCTTGATTAGTAGTTTCAAGTCTTCGATATTATCCAGGTAAACCTTTACCTGGAGAACTTCCCACATTTTTGTACTCCATTGAATTCAAATCTGGACTGTATGGTGGCCAGTGGTTGGGTTCAATGAACTATGGCGCTTCCCGATGCAGCAGTTCAACTGTTTCTCGAACACGGTGAACATGTCCGGAAGAAGTTTTTTAGTCAAAAGTTCATCCCTGTAAAATGTTCGACATTTGGGAAAGAGTCTTTCAGTAGCGACAAATCTCTTAATGTTCCTTTCTTTTAAAACACAAATTTGAGTCTCTACTAATTAAAGTAGAATACTGCAAAATTTCATTTAAATCGAAGCATTTTTCACGATGTTGTGATTTTTTTTATTGGGTTCTACTTTTTTATGACTCACATTGTATATAAACAATAAATTTATTTGTAAGTTTTATTTTATTAATACTATTGGTTTTTTTTATAAACTCAGTATTAAAAACCGGCTCTCTCCGGTCCCAACATAGTGAACGTCGTTCATTCGAACTGTGGGAAATATTTTTTTCCTAATCAAAATGAGTAAATAAATAATAGGTTATTGCATGACTGTGTTTGTGTGGAGCAAACATTCTGTTGTCTGGACTTGCGTGAGACGGATAAATCCATATGCTCATTGGACTCCTGTCGACAGACTAAAAAGGGAAATTTTCAATAGTGACAGGTGGGAAAAACGTTGGAATATGGGATGTTTAATGCCACATTACCCGTGTGTGTATTGCATAAAATTTCCAATAATGACTCATCATCTATGTTTTCACTATCTGCTCAACGATCCTAATTGGCGTGAATGTCTACTTGCTTATTTTTTTGGAGATTTGTCACATTCGAAGAATAGTTGAAAATGGCTGACATGTTTAAGGTTGTTGACAGCAAGCCAAGCAAGATTCATAATATCTGCGTTTTTTGTGGCATATCTTGGAATGCCAGTGTATAATTGTCAATTAAAATTTGATAATTTGAAAATATATTAAGCATGAAATCCTAGCGTTAAATTTAACTTGCTAATACCATCATTTGACGAACTAGTGAGTTTTGAACACATTTTTAATATTAGTATCATGATTATAAAAGCTTTATTTGGCTGGGCAGGTGCAATTTTAATTTGCAGATGAGAATTCTGGCAGGATATTCTGTAATATGGTATTAAAAAAGTTCCAATTGTGAAATGTGATTTCATGCACGGTGATTTCTAAAAGCTGTGTTCAACAACTAGCTAATTAAATTTGTTTATATGAACCAACGCGAAATTTAAGTTTCTGCTATGTGGCACATTTATTTCATGTTAAGCGCAAATAAATAATTAGATTTTGTGTTTGTGGCATTTTGAATGCGCAAGCCTGTGTAGTATTGATTTAAATAAATGGATTACAGAGTTTCGCAGCCATTACATAGGCACTAAACCATATTACTGTTTTCCTACCAGTTGCCTAAAATGCTTCAGGGTATATTGGGGCCTGACCAAATGTTGAAATAAAAGCAAACAATCCAGCCAATTATTGCTATAAAACCAACCAATTCATTGACATGTAACGTATATGAACATTTCTAATATTAGAAATAATGCACTCTGCTTTGAACTATAAATATGTGCACTTGTCATTTCGACATAGGAAAATTCCATTATTTTAAATCTTGTTCCTAGTTACCAGTACTGGAGATACAGAGTCGCAGTTATACTTTATTTGCACTATGCATACAAATTATTATAATTTTGCAATCATAAAAAGCAATTTTTTAAATCTGATTTGGCTGGTGAGTCAAAATGTTGCTCCACTACAAGTTTTAGTTCGTGTCATTGCTCCAGCCTAAATTTATAATCAAAATACGAACAATATGCAATGTTTACACGTTCAATTACACGATTAACTGATCAAACATAATTTCCTTGCTGCAGATAATTGCAAAGTTCATGGTGCGTTTTTAATCTAATATCAAATGGGGTGCCAGTTATTGAAAACGCCTTTTTGGGAGTAAACAATTCATTAGGCTCTTGGATAATTAAAATTTAAAAACAATTCTAATCCTTGTAATTAGTATTCGTATTAAATTTTGCATTTCTCTGATTAAACTAGTAATTTTTTTACAATTTATAACTTGCAGCTGCAATAATTTCAAACCCGTCAACTAAACCAAAAATTATAGCAATCTAAATGTTTTTGTAAGGTAAACATTTTCAAGGTTAATTTACAAGAAATACAGTATTTGAAGTACCTTGTTTATATTCGAAGCATGAGTTGGGCTTTTCATGCTAAATTTCCTGAAATACACTTGTTTACCTGCATGATAAGTATAATTATACATGTTAAATCTATTAAACTTAAACATTTTTACTGTTTATCCGAACAACCAAAAAAGTTAGTGCAAACATTAATAGGGTGTAATCAAACTATTGCTGTATCATTATCTGGGTTTTATTTGTTTGTATTGTTTGACTTATGTGCTTATTAATATAATTGGGAGCAGCTGCAACTCTTGTATTTAAATTAGGTAAAAAAGTTGGTGTCTGAATGCTCGAATGTCTGGTTGCCTCGTACCATATATCATTAGCCAAGAGATGAAAACCAGAAAGAGAGCACAATAACCCCCAAAATATGTGAAAGGGTTACTTTGTTTTGTCTTATATTGTTCTGCATTTACTCCAGGTACACTGTACATGTACATTGAAGAAGGTCGTTGTCAGTCTATCGTATATCCGGAAATGAACCGTAATGCACATTTTACTATTCTGGTTTTACTGTACACCCAACGAATTGATGACAGACAATGACATTGAGGCGCCATTTGTAACTGCAGCAACTTGGTGATGAAATCTCTGCCATTGTCAGACTCCATCTACTGTATAATAATACATGTGCCAAGACATAATACAGTGTTGGGTTTCATTGTATGCTGATAGCATCCTAGTTGGCCTCTTAAAAGCAATAAAACTGATGTCAATATGAATACATTTACTTTATATAAAAGATGGCATTTGTTATCCTCATTCGGACACTAGGCGTGTTTTTACCTTTGTCTTGGTGCTTCCGACTAAAGGCACTAAAGTTAGACCGACACCAAGAATTTGCATGTTGAATTAAGTTTTATCACTTTTTGTGTTTCATAATGTCAACAGTTGCTGTTGTCTATAGATATTACTAGATTCATGATGTGTCCTATACTTGAATTTCAAGATGTAAGTTTAGGACACATGATGCACATCATGCTTCTACAGGGTGGGTCAATAAAAAGTAAGCCAACTTTATAAAAATCATAAAAAGGTTATTTGTTAATGTAATTTAATGAAAATTTGTACAAATATTGTTTTTCTCTTTCGAATTGCTGTCGTTCACGTTCTTTTTTAGTGACGTAATCATTCGAATTTGTCTTTCAAAATGGCTTTCACTGAAGAAGAAAGAACCGCGATAAGTTTTTTTGCGTAAAACGAAAAATGACAGTGCTAAGCAATTTTTGAAACTGTTTCCGGAGAAAGGTGCTAACTTTGAACACAAATTGAAATTGGGATTTTTTTTTTGTATTCTATTTAAGTACACATGTACAAATTTTCAATAAATTCCATTAACAAATAACCATTTTTTATAAAGTTGGATTACTTTTTATTGGCCCACCCTGTAGTTACTGTTGTTCCTTATTGTTGATAAGCAAATATCGAAGAACAAATAAATGTTAAGACAGTTGTACTAATATTATTCTAAGCTCCCTCTGGCAATATACAAATGTTAGGACTATATAATATGTAGTTCAAATGTTCTACACCACCGCCCCATTGTTGACGTAATGAGATGAGAAAACCATTATCTCCTAATTAAAAATTTCCCGATATAAACGTGGGAAATCGAGGCATGTTATCGATCTTTCAAAAACGTGCATTAAACTAGACAATAACAGAAAACCACACTAGCTTTCAAATAAATTGTGTTTAAATTCTTCGCATTCTCATGCCACCTTGAGCTGAATAGAAAACTGCAAATCAAGGCCTTGTCACAGTAACACATTGCATGGAATTCAGCTGCGGTAATCTAAGTTTTATCTCCAACCATGGTTCAGATGCTCGATAAAAGTAGGGCCTAACAAACCGTTTCATCCGCTGCACCTGCACCACCATTTTTATTAAAAATGTCTTTCCTTTGTCTTTTTGTTTGCAGATGGCCTCATACGACACCTAGCAGTGGTCAAAAGCGGAGACGATGGCGTAGCTCTTGCAGCACAGAGGTGGCATTTGCCGCGTTCCTCCTCAAGCAACGAAAATTAAGACACACGAAAACAAAAGGCGCCATACCACCGGCAGTATGGCGCAATCCCTGTTTCAGGGCAAGCGCTTCTTCTGCCGGGAATGGGCCTTTGCCAAGATCCACCACTGCCTGGAGACGAGGCTTGCCTCCAAGACGTGCGGGGCCCTCATCATGGGCGGCCCAGGCAGCGGCAAGACGGTGCTTTGCTGCGAGGTGGTGTGGCCGACGTCCAGCCACAGTCGACAGAGGACACTGAGAAGAAGGCTGCTGGCGCACCACTTCTGCCAGGCCCACGACGTGGACACGATGTCTGTGTCCAAGTTCGTTCGCAATCTAGTCCAACAGCTGTCCAACTCTGAACTGGTGCCTGGGTACGCCGCCAAGCTCCAGGATCCCGATGTGCAAGCCTCTCTGGATCCCGGCGAGTGCGAGAGGAACCCTGACGAGACGTTCAAGAAGGCCGTACTCTTCCCTCTGCTGGAGGTCGACCCCCCGAAGCAGTCGTGCTTCCTTCTGGTCGACTCCATCGACGAGTCGTACATCCAGCCCACGGAGGACCGCAGCACGGGCACGGGCAGCAGCTGCGGCGGCCGTATCGTCAGCCGGACCATCGCCGAGCTGTTGGCCAACCACCACCAGCTGTTTCCCCAGTGGCTGTTGCTGTTCTGTTCGTCCCGAAAGCAGAGTAAGGCCGTAAACAAGCTGTTCACCGGCTTCCGGAAGATCAGTCTAGATGACCTGCACAAATCGCACGTGGTGCGGGACGTGCAGCAGTACATTCTCTCCAGACTGGACCAGGAGGAGTCCCTGCGGCAGCACTTGAGTCGCGAGACTGCCGAGATGCTCAACCAGCTTCACATCAAGAGCAACGGCTGTTTCCTCTACCTGGAGACGGTGCTCAACGGGGTCATCGAGAACTTTATTGTGCTGCGTGAGATCCGCGAGATTCCTGGCACCCTCAACGGACTCTACCTCTGGCTGTGCCAGAGGCTCTTCAGCCGCAAGCAGTTCGCCAAGGTGCACGCCATCCTCAATGTCCTGTTGGCCGCCAGGAGGCCCGTCAGCGTAGAGGACCTCTACCTCTGTCTCCAGGTTAGGCATCCCACGATGTCCAAAGAGGATTTCAACAAGAGACTAACCATGCTGAGCAAGTTGCTGCTGGATGGCAAGGACGGCACCAAGATCCTGTTCCACCACAGCTTCGCCGAGTGGCTCTTGGATGTCAAACACTGCACACAGAAGTACCTGTGCAGTGCCGCCGAGGGCCATGCCCTGCTGGTAATGTGCTACACCCTGAAGGCATCCCGCCTCACACCCGTCCAGGTACTGGACCTGGCATGGCACCTGAACCGCATGGCGGTGCATAAGCCGCTGGACGCGGCCCTACTGCCGCTATGGATGGTGTACAGTGGCGCCCCAATGCCGGCCACTCTACAGGAGTCATGGCCCAAGGACCACAAGACCACGTGGCTGCTCGTCGAGGCCGGGGCTGGATGCGAACAGGCGGAGTTGCCGTCGCCGGCCGACGAAATTGAGAGCAGGGCCGAGAAGGGGGAGCTCGATCCGCTGGAAGAACTGCTGGCCAACGGAGCAGAGCTGCACGCCGTGGACGCCAACCAGAGGACGCATCTTCACAACGCCGCCTACGAGAACGACGCCAAGCTCGCGGCGCTGCTCATCGCGAGGGGCGTCGAGGTGGAAAAGGCAGACAAGAACGGACAGACTGCTGTGAACCTGGCAGCTCGGCAGGGGCACACGGAGGTGGTACGTCTGCTGCTGGAGGCCAAAGTAGACCCGGACCACGCGGACAGTGAAGGTTGGACGCCGCTGCGTTCAGCGGCCTGGGGTGGCCACTCGGAGGTGGTGTCTGCGCTGCTAGAGCATGGCGCACAAGTGGACCTGGCGGACGCTGACCAAAGGACTGCCCTGAGGGCTGCGGCATGGGGCGGTCACGAAGAAATCGTCCGGCAACTGCTGGAGAGCGGCGCCTGTGTCAACAGGGTGGACAACGAAGGGCGGACGGCGCTCATCGCCGCCGCCTACATGGGCCATGGTGACATCGTGGAGCAGCTGCTGAAGCAAGGGGCGCATGTGGACCACGAGGACCAGGACGGGCGCACGGCGTTGTCGGTGGCGGCACTATGCGTGCCGGCTAGCGAGGGCCACGCCAGGGTAGTGGATATCCTGCTGGAGCGTGGCGCCGAGGTGGACCACCGAGACAAGGACGGCATGACGCCTCTGCTGGTGGCTGCCTTTGAGGGTCACAGGGAGGTGTGCGAGATGTTGTTGGAGTATGACGCTGACGCCGATCATGCGGACAGGAACAACCGCACGCCGCTCTTCGCCGCTGCATCCATGGGACACACGGCCATTGTCAACCTGCTGCTCTTCTTCGGCGCCGCCGTGGATGCCATCGATGGTGAGGGCCGCACTGTGCTGTCTGTGTCCGCCGCGCAGGGCAACGGCGATGTGGTACGGCAGCTGCTGGACCGCGGTTTAGACGAGATGCACCGCGACAACTCCGGCTGGACGCCACTCCACTACGCCGCCTTTGAGGGCCACCGGGACGTGTGTGAGGCGCTGATGGAGGCTGGCGCCCGCGTCAACGAGGTGGACAACGATGGCAAACACGCGCTAATTTTGGCGGCACAGGAGGGCCACCTGGCAGCGGTGACGGCTCTGGTGGAGGGCAATGCCTCCGTCGACCACCGATCGCACGATGGCAAGACCGCATTTCGTGTAGCAGCCCTGGAGAACCATCGCGAAATAGCTGCCTTTCTGGTGGAGAGAGGCTCCGACGCCAACTACATCGACGCTGACGGCCGCTCCACGCTCTACCTGCTGGCGCTGGAAAACCGGGTGCCCATGGCAGCCTTCGTGTTGGAATATGGCGCCCAAGTAGAGAGCACGGACCCCGAGGGGCGAACCCCATTACACGTAGCTGCGTGGCAGGACCACCGGGAGATGGTGGAACTATTGCTGGCCCACGACGCCGAGGTGGATGCGGCTGACCACGACCGACGGACGGCGCTGCAACTGGCTGCCTGGCAGGGCCACGCCGATGTAGTCAAGCTGCTGCTGGAGCGCGGCGCCACCGTTGACCATACCTGCAACCAGGGCGCCACTGCACTTTGCATCGCCGCCCAGGAGGGCCACGAGGACGTGGTACGAGCACTGCTGGAGCGAGGCGCAGACCCCGGCCACGCTGACCAGTTTGGTCGGAGTCCCGCTCGAGTGGCCGCTAAGTGCGGACACACCAGCGTCGTCCGGCTGCTCGAGGAGTATGGCGGGTCTTCAGGCGGCTCATCCTCGCGCTCCCCCGGCTTCCCTGGAAGCCGAAGCACCACATCAGTAGCCTCGGGCTCCACCGCGGAGACAAAGCCCTGCAGCGCCATCCTCTGTCCGCCGGGCTTCAACTCGCCCGCTGCGTCGCCGGAGTCGACCTGCGAGAAACGTCAGTCTTTCGTCTCCAACCCGTCGTCGTCCAAGTCGTCTGGGAATCTCACCACGTCGACGAAGTCCTCCCAGAACTCACGGCATGGTGGTCTAACGGGCCCTGTCGAACCTCCCTTGCCCCAAGCCGGACCTCCACAGCCTCCGCAAGGGTGTATGTCTTTCACCCAGCAGCTACAACAGTGCACGAGGAATCGCAATAGGCCCATCAGTAGGCTTCTGTCGCCCTTGGGAGAACCGCAAAGTCCCCTCATCACCCCCGTGCACTCCCCCGTCGTGGCCGAACTGACCCAGGGGCTGCACTGTCTTTCTCAAATATCTTGTACCTCTAGTCCACGTCCCGCACCTTCGGTCTCCTCCTCGGACTTTTACCAGCCGTTATACCAATGCGACAACAATAACGGACCCCCGAGACCCCCCAGGGGATCCAGAGCCCCGCTCTTCGAGGAACTGCAGCGGAGCAGGGGACCGCTGCCGCCTTTGCCGTCTTCGCCACCTTATCTCGGCGAAGGGACGGCGACGCCTGGGGCTACACCCTTTCTGGGGTCACCCAGCAATGCGGCATATTCCCCCGAAACAAAACTACGCCGCAACGGCATTGTCACCAACCCGAATTACAAAGGGACCACGGTGCCGGCCGTGGGGAACTTTCCCTCGGGAGGTGGCAAAGCGCGGGAAAACGGCAGGGGGACCGGGGTACCGATGGGATTGTCCAGCGTCAATGGAAGCTCCAACTCCCATGGAGTCCAGGTAGCGCACAGACAGCAGCTCAAGACAATTACTTGCGAGCATCCGACGAGGCCCAATGGACTGCCTCTGAAGAAGGAAACGCCGCTGTAAATGTGACACGGATAAGAATTTAAAAGGTTTGTTCATGGTCATTGGTTTGTTAATTACCGTTGTCTTTTTTCTGCCAATATTTTAGGATTTGCCTCCAATACAAGCAGTCCCTGCTATCTGTCCTCCATATCCACAAAACAGCCCTTGTGCCTGTTGCAATTTTTTGTGTAAGATCTAGAAGCATGCGTTGAATAAGAAAATCTGGACGATGCTATAAGCACGATCCGGCATTCTCAGAAAACCTGAACACTGTCTTGTTTAATGCAATTACACCAAAAAAGTAATCATTTCCTCCTAGTGCACGAGTATTACTCATTTCCTTCACACAGATATCTTAGCAGGTGCTTGTTCCTAAAAAAATCACTGCAAATGTTCTTGGGCATTACCCTCTACCTCAACCCATCACGATTTTTTTTTTTTGTATTTGTTAGAAATCACTCGAGCAGTGCTGACTTTATTTAGTTTTCAGGTATTAGCATGTTACTCCAGCTAATCTTTTGACGAATGGTATGCGTTGGATTGATTCATTGTAACGTTTTCTGACATTGTACAAACCAGAACAGAGGAAGTTATTTTCATAAGCCATGCAACTGCTTTTTTTTGTTTTACTAATGGCTATACATTATTTGCATTTAAATTACTTGACAGTTTAATATGTATGTCTTTCCAGAATGTACATATGTTGCTAAAATCAAAACTAATACATGTATTTCAAAAGAATGCATGCCACTTTTAAAAATCAAAATCCCCCTATGTAGTTGTAAATGCACCGAATAGCCGATCATGACAACAGTGATTTTATGCATTTTTTGGTTGAGCTTTTAAAAGTTCTAGTTTTTACTGTTCAATACTAATAAATTTGAAATACTACGTATTTTGCATAATGGCAACGCAACATTCATCTAATGCATACCATTGTCTGTTTAAAATTGCTCCGCTGGTGGTCTTTCAAATTTCATAATTAACTTGGTTCTGGAGTCTAAATTTGTAATGAGCTTAGCAATGTTTAGGTTTTGATGGTTTTGTTCATCAAAAACATAGTGACAAATGGGCATCTAACGCAATATCTGATTTAAAAAACCGCAGGCATGCCTTTCTGGGATTTGTAAGTCTACTGTAATTTGTCCTTTGTCATGCCTAGTCGAACAGCTTTTGAATTTGTACGATGTTAACAGGCCTGTAATTGCAGAAGTGTTTCTGGGCAAACCCACAGAGAAGCAATTTTCTAAACAAGAATACATCTAGCTTTAACTTGAATGCAAATGGGTGTGTAATAAATCACTTTAGAAAAAAATGCTTCATTTCCAACAAGGGGTAAGTTTCATCAGAACTTGTCTCTCGCATCTAAAATGAAAAAGTGTTATTTTGCTAGCCCTTTTTTTTCTTTTCTTTAAGCTTTACACTCGACTTTTAAAATGTGCGATGACGCCCAGAGAGCTGCAAATAAATTCTGAGATGTATTTATTTATAAACCCTAGTCAAGTAGAACTAGTGCTGTTACTTTTTGTTTTGTAAACTTTTCAAGACCATGGGTTGTTGACCTCAGAAACCTATGCTACATAAATTTCAAACCAAAGTTAAAAAAAAATACAAAAATTAAACTTTTTCAAATATTAAATTGCTGATCAATTGCAGTTGATTCTGACTATTATGACATTGGTCATAATTACTTAAATTAACTCAATTAACAAGAATAAATTGTATTACTAAATTGGTAGGAACCGTGTTATTAATAAATGTATTTATAAAATTGAAGATTTTTTGTTGTTGCTGTTGCTTGCATTATGTTTTCATGTCTAAACACTAAGAATGTTGTTCTGTTTCAGGTCATGTGGATCCTATATATTTCGTAGAAATTCAACTGTAAAAACGAATAATGCTATCCGTTCCAGTTTGCGACTTCACCTGCAACAGTGCTGCTTCGTCAGTTTTAATTTATCACGCACCTCCTTTGATAGTGTGGCACACGAGCGCAATCAGTTCACCCCGACGAACCTAATAGCCTTCACTGCCAGACGTTCTCGCTGTAACTTTATAGGAAGAAGCAAATTATGAACGATTTTTATTTGTAAATGCATTTCTGTATCGGCATGCTAATCATATTTTATGTTTTGTACATTTATTTTGCAGTTTTAAAGTGAATTATTAAAATATAAAGATAAAGAGCCGTGGCAAGTATCAGTGTTCTCAAAGCCCGCTACACGAGACGGATTGCGATTCAGCGCCGATTCTAGTCTAAACAAAGTCACCATTATAAGTAAGTATTTTTGTGATGCACTGGAGTTTGAGTAAGTTTTGAATTGTTGAGTTGCAAGAGATCCTAAAAATATTGCTACCCTGGGAAAAGACGTCATGAATGTTTTTTTACCCTCTAAAATATGTATAAATCTCAGCAAAATCACACTATATGGAAGAGAACAATACCCTGTAGTGCAATTGTTTGCAATATCCAGATGTGTTGGTGGCAAAAAAAACGACTTTTAATCACTGTTTTCCATCCATTATTAAGTGCCGACGACACTTTGGTAAATGGAATTGCTTTTGCTGTAGTTGCAGAGTTGAGATATTTCTTCAGCTTAACGGAGCAACGATCTTAAATAATAGGTAAGGTTATATATGATACAAGAGGGAAAATGACAAAGAACTTGTAGCTTGTCCCCTTGTCATATGAAATGTTGGTTATGATGGCATGATACAAAAATTGTTCAAGTCGTTCAGATTGAGATGTGACATTTATAAATTAAAAGGAATGATCTATGTGAAAGATCATCATTTATCAAGATGCACAGATGCAGTAGAAAGTGAGTATTTAAAGTGCCATCACAAGACTACTCGTCTCGGCTGCAGTATTGATTCGTGTACAGGTGCTGTTGAGACATAAATGTTATTTCACTTGCATGTAGATGATTCATTTCCTTTCTTAATTTTTATATGGTCTGATCATGTTCCTTTAAAAGGTATATTGATAATGGGTTCAAATTTGAAATATCAGGCTCGTACTAGGTTTGTTTCAAATTCCTAAATGGAAACTATACTACATTTTCATGCGCACCCACACATATAGCACTGATATACAATTTTGGGTTTCAATAACCGGTAAATCATGATACAACGACGAGGCTGAGCCTATGCTGTTACACCATCCTGGCCTGTGCAATTCGGTTACATGGCACGACTGGTAGCCGGCAACTGGTACACTTCCATTACACGACGCTGCTCCCCTAATACAAAAAAAAAAAAAAAAAAGTTATTATTACCCTTTTTTCAGTACCTGCGTTAGCTCGTTTGCGTAAGTTTTTAATTTCCATTTCCAGACATGTCATACTATCCATCCTCATGGCAAATTCCCGTCTTACCATGTAAGAAGCTTTACTTCATGCAATGGGATAGTGGCCCACTATTACCAATTCTGGAAAAAAAAATATCTCCAATGTTGATATTTCGCATGACATTCCAAAGCTATCCCTTGGAAAGGAGTAGAGCAGTTAAATGCAATCTTTCTTACTAAGATTGTACCGAAAGTGATTGGAATATAAGGATAATTTGGAATATCTGGAAATTGCTGAAATATATCAAATATACTTTTTACTGAAACAAATAGGAAGTTTGCAAAACGTTACTGAAAGAGGATTCATTTAATCGAGATTTGAGAGAGAACCCTGTAAATGAAAGCGTTACAATCTCAATATAGTACTAGTAGGAAATGAAGTGCTGCATAAACTTTCCACTACAGTGTATCATTTTACAAATACCTTTTGCAAAACAAATTCCTAAACACAAGTTTACTAATCACTTGTATTTATTCTCATCTTTAAGTGCATGAATATTGTCAGTTTTAAGCTTGGTCGTATCAGGAGTTCCTATTCAGCCGATTGTGGTACCTAATTACAATTTACAGGCAAAAGGTATATCGAAGGTATGATTCTGTGTATATATTTATGTTCAATTGCATTCGTTTTAAGAACATGTTCATTTTAGTAAAGTGATTGACAGATGTTTTCATCATGATTGAATCAACTTGAGCAAATTGTGGTTAACTTGACTGATATAGTCAAATGGAAATTTTCGAAAAATGGCCTAGTACGATACTCTTCATGATGGTGATTCAAAATCAAATTTTGAGATTGCTTTACGGTCTTTTAATTTGTTCTTTTTCTTTATTATTATACTGTGGTCTTTAAAAATATATGCATAGTTTGCCACATTTGGTTTTTGGACTCTAGAATCTTCTTACTAGAATGTATCAGGACATCGCAAGAATATTAAAAAGTTGTCATTACTTTAATTTCCTCATTACAGTTCAGTACGCACAATATACTCTTGATACAGCAAACCTGTGTATGTGTGCTGTAAAGAAGTTTGCTTTATGGTTTGTTATACACTAATTGCAAGAGAAAACATTTTCGTTATTTTATTTAAAAAAATGAGACATCCAATCTTTAAAAAGCGAATGGTGGGCCATTAGTTGAACAAGGTTGATAAAGACTGCAGTAAAATTGTTGCAAAAGAGTTGTATGCTGAAAGGCGAAGTTTTTTCGAAAAATGACAACTTACATGTTGCATGAAATGACACTGGTTAAATGTGAAAGTGTTAAGTGTCACCTGGTTGTATGTAATAGTGCACGCGAGTTAAATTACATCTTAAGATTTAAATATTCCCGCGTTTTTCAATTGGAAAGACGCTTTTGTAAACTACCAAATCGGTGTTGAACAAGTATTGTAGTCGCCTTTCAAGCTATTTCAAATATTGCAACATGTTTTGAATTGTTTATTGCGAATATTAAGGATGACCAATTTCAATTTACTCCATTTTTTAAAAATTGTAAGAAGAAATTTAGTGAACGTTCTACTGTAAATTCTTATAGCTTCCATCATCAAGTGGTTGAAAATATTGAAATTAGGAATAAATAAGTCAGGTTGACATGTAAATTTCTAATAATTTTCAAAAATAATAAAGCTGGGTTATGCTTGCATGCTGTAAGAAATGAAGCCTAACAATTGGCTTTTCTAAAATTGTTTGTTTAGTAATAGTACATAAAATGTTCACTACATATTTATGATCGGACGACATCACGTGGCTTTTAAACATGGTGTCTAGTAGCCTTGAAATTCGGGAAATGCACTTGAATTTGTAACTCCTTGGAAAATGTCGAGAAGTATGATTGGAATTTCAGTTAAACACCAGTTTATGCTGGAATTTCTTGTTGAGTCAGAAAAAATTCGATATAAAAAAACTAACAACCATAATTTTTTCCAACTCTGGAAAATTTGTCGAGCTCTTGGAAAAAATATTTTGAAATTAGTTTATAGAATTGGAAATTTGTAGAGGATGAGCCTTGAAATTTGCATGATTTTTTCCAGTTAAATTAAGTAATGAAGGCTTGAGGCAGGACGAGTATTATATTGAAGTCACGTGATGCTAGACTTTCATTGATACAAACATTAGCTCAATGAAATAAGTCCTAGGCCGTCAGGGTAAATTAAAATTTGTTCAAGATTAGAGTAGAGTAAGGTGAATAGGTCAAACTTTAGCATCTGATCAAAACCTTGACCAGTTTTAAACTTCTCATTAATCACGATTCTCATTTTTAATTTCTCAATCTCTCACGCAACGACCCGCTGATTATTGATCATGAAGTGCACTTAATTATTTATTTCTCCTTTAAAATCATATGAAACGGATTACTTGCTTTGACAAACCCATGAGTCTTTTTGATTTTTTTCATCCAAGGATTTGCCGCGCATTTTAAAATTTCGATAAGAATCAGGAAATGAAGTGCTGGCTATGCGGCCAATTATCCTTGAAAAGTGTGCTGTTGTGAGCACACCCAGACCCTGATTTTAAAAATCATCATAATATTTAAGGTAATTAGATGCAAATTGTGGCGGAAATATGAGGGAAACTTACGCGCATTATTCAATTTGAAAAATTATCCGTTATGTTTCATGCCAAGGTTGTGTAGATCCGCGTGTGTAACCTATGTTAATTTATGAAAGTCATTATGGTCAGTGTGGACTCGGAAATGGTTGAGTGGTTCAAGGAGCTCCAGTAAGTCGTTCTCCTATATTTTTTAAGTGGGTTGAGAAAACTGGGATTTACTCATTCTATGAGGAATTGAGGATAAAACAATCTCGTTTACCAATTTCTGTTATTTAATTTTTATTGGAGAACAATAAGAAGTCTTGCACATTCAAAGACAAGTGGCTGTACAATGGATTAAAATTGACAGCAAACATGTTTCGGAATTATTTGAACGTATCACAACTGCCATCTATGTCTACATATAGGTGTGTATGATCAAGAATTCATATCACATAGTTGTATTTTGCTTTGTTGGTGTGAACAAACAATGCTATGCTGTAGTTTACACGTAATGCAGTTGTTATTCTTGAATCGTGCAGGGATAAGTACCACTTTTTTTGCTGCAAGGGGCCGTGCAGAAAGGTTGTCTTAGTTATGGGAGTTGTAGAAATCTTTAAAAAGCCCTCCAAACATTTCACCAATTATTTTTAAAGTGCATGGATTTTGGTATAGCAATAACAAAGGCGGCAAGTTCACTACTGATCAAGTCTGATCCTCATGGAAATCAAGGTAGTAGACTACCAGGATCCAACATCCTTTCAATGTTTGTTTTAATAGCCAGTGGATTTTGGAAAATTTGACTACAATGAGTTTGGTTCCATTAACCACAGCTTACTTTGTTTAGCATATTATTCTGTTTGTGTTCCTGGCCTTGGATGCCTTTGGGTCCTCAAACGTCACCCAAATAATAGCAAATTTGCCCCCATTATCAAGAAAGATATTCGACGTAAAGAAATCTTTATTAAAAGATGACTGTCTTCAGTAAAGTCTTTGAACATATGAAACATGTTTGTGATGACAATTTAAAAAATCTAAAAGTATGTATAACTTATATACACAAAGCATAAATTACACAATAGCATATGTAAGTATTACAGAATACATAGGTATCACTGGTTAGCTTGGGTTGCGACCTATAAATCCTCTTTACAAGTCAGGTTATTTGGGTTTTATTTGAAAACAGAGCAATAAATTGCCGGAACTAGCATGGTAGGGTCTTCAGTGCCTTTTTGCCTCTAGAATGTCTAGATTAAGTGTACCGAGTAAGTGGGTTAAGAACCTCAGTAAAACCTATAGGTAACCCAAACAGCTTTGACAGTATTAGTAGTTGCAATTAAAGTCGTATTCAGACTTGACTGTTGGAACCACCCATTCTACTGAGAGTCTGGGACATCAATTACCTGAGGCATGCAAAGTCTCTGTCGTTGTGCAACCTTATTTCAGAATAATAGCACTGCTTGCACTAACCTTGGTTGGATATAACAGAAGATGGAAGGCGAAAAGAAATCGACACCACTTTGTAAATTCTGCTCTGTACTGGACAAAAGAGGCCACTAGCAAGGTGTAAGAGAAGTGGAAAGTATTGTAAAAAAGAAATTACCAGGACTGATAGCGTAATTGATAATCATTTATAAGCTTAGTATTTTAATGACAACATATCGCGTGTTTCATGACCCACATTTACAGAACAGTACATGCATATTAGATGTCGATTTTTTTGTACATTTTATATATGAATGATATGAAATAAAATGGCGATGCAAATGGCAGTCACATATATGACTTTACTGGTGACAACATTCAGAGGTATCGACCCTCCTGCTTAGGGGCCATTAAAAAAGGACACCCCACTCCCATACCTGTCCACATAGTCCATACCCAGACCCACCCCCTCATAGACACCCTTAATTTTTTTATTTGTTTAAATTTTTTTTAAGCCGGGTGTACCGAAAATGTGTTGTTCGTCCTATAAATTTCCAAGCACTCGCCTCGCTACAAATACCACGGCAATTTCTCAAATTTTTCTGATTAACAGAAATTTCCTGACCAGGAAGAGAAATTCCAGCATAAAATTGGTGTCTAACACAAATTTAGGCATAACCCCCGACTATCCCGAGGTTTTAAAAATCCAAGTACATTTGGGACTGGGGACACATTTCTTCTGGTGCCCATTTCCCCTTTCACTGAACTTTAAAACTCAAACACAGAAAATCCAAAAACTGAAAAATACCATCATGGCTTTCCCCCTCCACATCCTCTATCCACATGGTGTCCACATTACAGAAGGCCCCCGCTTGAAGACGTCCGTTTTGAATGGCCCCTTATGGTCTCTTCTGTCACTTCTACAACAAGGGCAAATATTATGACTGCGAAAGTACCCAATTTGGAATAGTCCAGGCTAAAAACCGGATTTTTATTTCTGAATAGCTGAAATAAAATTTTACAATAAATGCTTAAGTAATATACATACAATAACTGTTGATTTACAAAGCTGCATTTCTTGTTCTATCGATTTTTATATTTTTATAAATCTTTTGTTGGAGCCAAGTTTCCTGCAAATGGTTTTTCGAATTGTGCAGACAAACGTGTCAGCATTAACCATTTCTCTCGCTAAGTCAGTGGTAATAGCTGGAGCATTTTCACTTTAATTCTAAACAACATATTCGTTGCCTTCAGCAAGGCCGAATCAACACTTAAAAACGAGGCCTACATCTACTTGGTTCACGTAGCGGGTCAAGTTAAAAAGTTAACTGATTTCTAGCTGTTTATAAGAACTTTCCTATAATCAAAAGTGGGCATATACATGGATAGAAGAAATGTGCTTGGAAAACACTGCCTGCAGGGGGAAATTTTCTTAAAAATCTCAATAACTCTAATGTGCCCTTCGACCACCTTTTGTTGTTTTCTAAACCATTGTCCAACAATATAAAAAAAGTTAATTAATGAAATGGAAAATGCAAGTGATAGCGAGGCCATGCACGTCAAAAGCGAGAATCAATAAAGGATTGCCCTGATTTTTAAAAGAGCACCTTGGTTGTTATTAGGTTTTTAACATTTTGGCAGCGTGCGATTTTGGGGAAAAACACTTGGACCATTCATGAAAATCGTATGATGTGACCATGAGTGACCACGTGCTGACGTTATGACAAGTACGTGACCTAGCGCGATTCCCAATCCAAAACAATTGATTTACAATTTTTTATTTAATCTGTCTATATAAATACAACCTCATTAATTTCAAGATTAAATGGAAACCGCAATTTATTACACGTAGTGAAATTTGCCAATTGTGGGTAGTTTTCTCTATCCTGCCTTTCGAATGTAATGTCGGTTAAGAAATTCGTTTTTGGAAGGATAGTTAATTCGCTTTTCTAGTTTTAGTAAACCAGAAGATCTTGTTTTAAGCAATGCATGCTTGCTTGGCCTACCTGCTTTTATTGCTTTTAAAAGGCCTACTTGTTTGTATATTTTAACTAAACTGGATTAGTGGATAGTTGTGTTATCAGATATGTTTCAGACATTCTTGAACATAAGTAGCCTACATAGGTGTAGGCTAATAATTAGTATTTAATAATCATTGATCTCAGATTTATAAACCAGTTGCTTGAAAAATTCCCGAAATCTTGATATCTAAATATACTTAATGGCCAGAGTATTCAAAGAATTTTGATCGAGCTTTGTTGTTGTTTTACATATACAAACTTTCCCAACACGTTTCTGAACTACTCTTTGAGTAATGAGTTTTTCAGGTTTTACCATAGTTTTTTTTTTTTGTTGACCGTTGATAATAAGTTTAAAATCGAGGGATCAGATGAGATTCAAGATTTTGACTTGTTTGTATACCTTACCTTATACAGAATGACACACATAATTGTACACACATACCATAGTTTAACAAATGACTTTAATAAATTGGTCGATAATTTAACAGATTGAAATTCATGTATGGCTACAATTGAAGGTTGTTTACAAGTGTTAAAAACACAGGACTAATTTTAACGAGTCAACTTTGAAGTGAGAAAGTCTAATCTCGTCATATGCATTATCTAAGTTGTTTTTTTCTTTCTAACTCTGTCCTGCAAATATGGCGCCAATTAGTATATCTACATGCAATAATTAGAGCAATTGTGCTTAGCCTCAATAAAATTACGTGCTGCCATTTACAATTTAATGATATTTAGATATATTATGTTGGAAATCCGATTTTTCCCATGATATAATAATTTCAATATTACCCAGCAATAATGTTTCCTGTTAGAAAATAGCACATTTCAGCATACATTATGACTCAATTTCGAGTTGTGCATGTGCCTATTTGATTTTGATAAATCTTTGCACGTATTGCAACTACTAAATGATATTTATATGGTTTTGCAAATGGAGTCAAAATATCAAAATGGTGTCATTATTGCATTCATACCATGGTATTTATACACCTGTTTTATATGATCGAAAGAATATGGTGCCAGTTCTCCTTGTAGTTAAATGAAAACAAGTATAATTCCCTGCCGGTTGGAAATTTCTAGAAACATTGCCTCCATTATGAATGATACTTTTATGACGAACTGAGATTTTAGTATTATTTGAGGAAGTTCATGTGCAGAAATATCAATTTTTACAATCCTTGATCAAACACATTTTTTTATAAAATTCTTCTACATTGCTAACATTCACTCATTAAGTTAGTACACAAGGATAAATGCAGTAGTTTACAAAATCGTAGCATTTTAAATTATTGATTAGAATTCTCTCATTAAAGCGAATTGTCAACTCAGGGTTGACATTGGCAACTAATCCATATACTATGTTACATTTATTATTTATAAATGTGTTTTAAATTATAATAATTAACGAATTACTCACAGAGTACGTTAGTTGACAAGCCTAAAGCGTCATCTAATTAACTGTAATTAATTTCTTATTATCAATCATTTATCCTAATTAAATTCCAGCTCCTACGTTCAATATCAAATGTGCAACTTCTGAAATCCGAATTACAGTGCACCCAAAAAAAAACCAACTTATTGCATGTATTCGAATTCATTAGAAATACTTGACATTAGTTATACTCAATTTCCAGTAGACTTGGACATGCTTCTGAAACTGTATATGCATCAAGCTGATGATTGAAAAAAGCGATTAGTGTACTTGTTCTAGTTTAATTTATTTGAAACAGTAATTGTAGCCCAACTACTAGTCGCTTTATACAACTTTAATGTAGAGGTAAACTCGTATATACGACGAAGTCAAGGCAGTTCTGGATTTTTGTCCATGACTACGATTTTTTGTGTGGTTAAATTAATAAATATCAGAACGCAAGGTTGGTGCCATTGAAAATGTACGTGTACCTGAATTCTTATCCAATAACGAGATGGAAAACTTAACTCCAGAGGTGTTTTTATTCATAAACAACATTATGCATATCATTAAATCAGCAACTAACGAACACGAACTTATGAAAAATAGCTTTCATTTATAAAGTAATTTTTAAAAAATCTTCTTTTAAAAGAAATGTCGAAATTCTGGATCTAAAATAAAAAAAAAATTGTAATCAAAGAAAATTGCCAATATTGACCAATGACAAGCGTTAAATTACGCGTTTTACTCTAATTGGTTCCGCTTTAATTGGTATCATGTAGAGACAAGTTCTATGCAGAAAGCAATAAAATGCAAAAACAGCATCAGTAAAAAAGAAATGATAACAAACCATGAGGCCTACATGTATTAATTTACGAGCTTACGAAGCTAAATTTGTATGATTGCGTATATCATAAAGAATTCACGAGCATTTTTTATCCATGTGTATGTAGTCACTGATAATATAAAGGCCAGTTGTATTATATGGCTAACTGTTATATTAAATTTGAGTTGGTAAATGTTGAATTACCAAACCCACATAATAGATTTTAAATGAAAGTAGAATTATTCATGTTTGAAAGTACAAAAACTAAGAGAATTTGCGAATGTTCCTATCCTTTCGAATGATTGATTCTACTTCCGATTTCAAGTGGATTGTTCGGTTTAAGTATGATTCGATGCAGATTTATGCAAATCCTCTTTACAATCTATTAAAAACCACTGCAAAACAAATCCGAATAAATTTTCCTTCAGTTTTTGTTTTATATTTGTCAATGATTAAATGACTAGTTGGATGAATAATTCATATGTGCAAAAAAATCCGGAATTTAAGTTTCTTATGCTTTTTTTTACCAATATTAGAAATGCATATACAATATACATACTTGAGCTTCTAGTACTTAAAAATGTTGAACAGCAACAGGAAAATAGGATATAGGACACAAAAGTCGATTAATATTAATGCTATTCCTTTGCGGATATTGTTGGTAATGGTAAAAGCTTAAAATTCTTTAGTACCTATATGTCATTAATTTAAAAAAATATAGACTTAGTCGATAGTTTTCTAGCAGTTAACCACCAATCGATATTTTTAGGAAAACTTTAGAAATCAAACTGATTTGTGACTCGAAAACTATATACACTTCAAGGAAACGTTTCTAAATCTATCTCATAAAATAAGACCAGCCCTGAAGGAATAGCTGGCTAAATCTAGCAGCCTATAATTTTACTTAAATCTCCGAACGTTTCTATCAATAAAATACCGCTATAAGTACATGATTTGTATTCGTGTTCAAGTATTTTTTAAGGAAGTCTACTATGATTGTACTGTATAAGTAAAACAGGATGTAAAATAATACTTGTTTGCAGTATGTATAAAAGTTAAGTTTTCAATTTTATACAATTAATTTGTCTATTTTGAGAGCATTTGTGTTTTATCAATTGTGGTTCCTAATCTAACATTTTTGAAAAAAACCAGTCAATGTATTGTAATATGCAGATATTTATAAAAACAAGATCAGCTATTGCTTATTTCCACCGCGTTATTATATGCAATTTGTATACATAGGCCCACTTATTTATTACAAATTTGCTTCCCACACAGTTTGGCAATATTTTTCTATATTTTCATTTAAATGTAAGCTTTTATTTCCAGGACAGATTTATTGAAATTAGTTTGCCTCACGTAGAGGAAGTTTTCCAGAAATTTAACAAGTATTACTGTTGTAAATAAGACAATTTGAGTACATATATCTTGTTTCGTGGAAAATATTATTTGAAACGCAATTTTCATTTATTAAAAGGAAAATATAAGATATATGCAGACAGTTAATTACCTGGGTTACCTTGCTCACGAATTAGTAAGCCAACACCTACGCTAAATGTCCCCCTCTTTCCTCCCCTAAGAATATTAAAAAAACACTAGCGAAAGTTGAATGTGAATTGGTATACATTTTTTCAAAACTTTACCAAGAAAATGGCTCAAGTGCGTATTTGCATGCTTATAATTTACAACAGGTTTCCTTGGGTGAAAATGTGCAAATCGAGGTTAATTAAATTTTTAGTATACCTGTTGACAATGTTGCATTTCTCTTGTTTGCTTATCTCATGTGCTGTAGTTTTTTTTTAAAATAACAAAGCCTTGGTAATTTTTAAAATTCTGAAAGTACGTTTTGTGTACATGGACTGCTGTAATAATGCAGACCTGAAATACGTTGGTTTAAGTTAACTTTTCACAATGTTTTTAAACAAATATTTTCTGTAGTTTTACATATTTCTATGGAATCAAAAGTAACATTGAAAGCAATGTTATTATTTGACTTGAATCAAAATTGTTTGAACTGATAATTTTTGCTACAATCTATAGCAATTTAAGGCTAATTGCAAAAACGTTGAATAAATTCAAGCTTTTGCCATACTTATTTTTCCAAACCACTCCTCTATCAAATATGCATTAATAAAAAAAATATGGTTGATTACATGCTAAAGAAAGGTTAATAATTACCAATATGCCCATTAGGAATACAGTAATTACTATAGCCCAAGTATTATTGGTACTAATTTGTCATTTATTTTATGACAATTTGATTGCAAGTTGGTTCAATTATTAAAAATTTAAAATAATTAGTATTCATATCTAAGTTCTTAAATGTATGCACCATGTAAATTTTCACTCTTATTCATTTAAATATATTGAATTGCTAAAGTCATACAAAACTAGTACATGCATGACAAAATATGGAACAGGATGAAATCCAAATATTCAAAGAAATGATACATTTTCATGCATTATTTATGTCGGGCATCTTTATAATAGAAACAAAGCACGTTTGCCTCGCTCGTGCAGTCAGTTTGATTTCGAAAACGCAATTAGCATTTTAAAAAATAATTAAGCATGAGGAGGTTATTTATACAAACAAAAAATTCACAAAACTTGATACATTTCTTTATGTAACACGCGCATGCCATGCATACAGTAACAGAGATGCATAGATTAAAGTGACGGAAATACTAATATAACATGAATTTTAATGTCCCCTACTAATTGCTTAATAAATTAATGAGCTTTCCAGATTCAGCGTGTTACACTTTTAATTCAAATGGGTTGGAAAACTGGAATAAAGTGAAGTTGTTTTATTAGTGCAGAGAAGATAAAAGATCAACTTGCAAAATGAATAGTCATTATGTCATGGTTATAGTGATAAATGAACACTGTAATTAACCCAAGAAATCTGAAAATGCACGTAAAACCTGAAAAACATCAAGTTTTCCTTCAGATACATTGCGCAACGTATTAACAGTTTTTTTGTGAAATACAGATAACTGCTAGTAAATTGCTGAATTGAAAAGATTTTTATTTTGAAATTTTTTAAAGCATTTTTTATTTTAAAAAACCTACTTTTAACTGTTATAGTTCGTGTAATTATATTCGTATAAACTTAAGCGTGATTTAGGGGTTAAACTTAAGCTTAATTTAGACATTCCCAAAAAAAACACGACCTCGTTAAAAAGAAAAAAAAAAAAAAAAAAAAATGCATACAACTTAAAAATGTAGTATTGAAAGTGAAGTGAACTGATAGGCCTACATCGGTTAACCCATTATTAATTATTAATATTATGGATCGGCATTTCTCTGTCTTGGTGTTAATAGCAGGTAGTAAACCCCGTTATAATGTCAACACACCTGAGGTCACTATGGGCGTTTTGGGTGCGGTTCATTAAGTGTTTATATGCATTCTTGACAAGCTGTTGATTATTAGATTATAAATTGAACGCAAATTCACAAAGGTTATATACCGTTTATCTACCTATCGAAATAACGAGACGTTGATTTATGGCCCAATTAAGACATTTAGTGTTTTACTATTATGTTTTAAGATAACTGTGAATGAAATTTAAGGGAGACCTATGAGAACTAGAATCAATCAGCATCATACAACATGAATAAGAATTTCTTGTAGAGAGTATGTGGAGAATGATTTTTCATCAAAACAAGTCGTGAGTCTTAAAAAAGTAGAACCCATTAAAAAAAAATCACAGCTTCGTGAAAAATCCTTAGATTTAAATGAAATTTGGTACTTGAATAGAACAATAGTGTAGGGACAAAAATTAATTATAATATGTGCTCAAAAGTTCTCCGGTGGCCTTTACACAAACCCGGAGTCTATAACTCGCCATTCTTTGATTGAAGAATCGAGTATAAGCTGGTCGAATTCAATCCAAGTTTTGTTAATTCGTAGTTTCAAGTCTTCGATATTATTAATCTTCAATTTGTAAATTTTTTCCTGGAGAACTCCCGAAATTTTATTGTCCACTGGATTCAAGTCCGGACTGTTTGGTGGCCAGTGGTTGGATTCGATGAACTGTGGCGTTTCCAGTTGCATCAGTTCAATTGTTGAAAAATGAAAAAATCCGTTTTTATGACTCACAGCGTATATTCGTTAACATAAAAAAATGTTGTATTTAAAAGCACTCCTTATGTTCTGATACTAAAACATTCACATTACATTACAAAAGTTGCTGATAAGTAAGTAAATTTGCGGATTTGAGTGCTTAATAAAGAATCAAGTTTTATCTGCAGGTTTAGCTAAAGCAACGACATATTTACGTACATATAAACAATATTTAGTTAAGGTATGCTTAGCTTAATATACCGCAATGTACGTAGGTTGTGGCGAATTTGCATACAAATTGTTCATTAGAGCTGTACGTGTAGAAAAACTAAATAATTAACCTTTCTGATGTCAAAATTTCAAGGGATTTTCTGATTTTCTTGCCACCCACGTGCATTCCCTAAATGTTATTTTCTTATAATTCGTGGGTGTATCCGTTATTTTAGCCAGGAAGAGCCAGAGGGTGCAAGGTGTGAGGTGAATTCTGAGTATCTGAGTAATGCAGATTTAATATATCATCATAAGTTTGATATTTTATGAAACATGTACTCTTGCCTTTGTCAGTTTGGTTTAAGTTTTTTCATGTAAACACGTTTACAAATTCCCTGCACGAAACTGTTATGCAAAAAGCATTGAACGTTATTTAATTCACGAGCTTATTAAGCAGTCGTGTTTTTTGTTAAAAAAAAGCACGTGACGACTTAAATGTTTCGTGCATTTGGATCAAGGTTTTGAAAGATTTGGTTCTAAGCAGAATGTTTTCAAGAATATGTTTAATTCGAATAAAAATGATCAGAATTGTATTGTTTTAATTACTATCCCACATGAGATTTCACTATTTGTGGTCAAGTCATTATTTTTTTTCTCGTTTTTATGAGCATTCTTTTGATTTTTATGCATATGCGCAGAACCGAGCCTTAATCAGATAAGTTTATACGAAATGAAATGTTATATTATAGAAAGTTGACACAAAATCAGAGATTCAAGGTGAATTCAGCAATTTAAAACCTTTAATAAAACATGGTTGTTTGCTACATTGCAAGATCACGTATAAATGACCAATTAAGCTCTTGATAGGATAAAAAAACAGCTTTAAGATGTAAAACGAAAATAAATCAGGGCTAAACATTTGGCTTATAGGTTGTGAAAATTCCACAAAACTGCATGCAAGCATTGAATTTCATCAAATTACACCAATTAATAGAGGCTAAAAATAACTGTCCTGAAATGGTAACTTTTAGATGTCTACCTGTGATGTCTGACTCTTATTTCAGAACTGATTGAGACATTGTACAGAGGAAAAAAAAATATTGAAAGTAATCTACTGCAATTGGCAATACATAAACGTAAATGCTGCGATTTATTTCAAGAAAAAATAGGACATTCCAGTGACGCTAAGGCTACAAGCCAACTATTTGAAGTTAACGATGGACTCATCTTAGGCGCGCCATTAAAAAATGACGTCCCCAAAATCCCCTCAAAATTGACCCACTTCTCCTCCCCCCCCGCTCCCCTGTCCACATTATGTCCATTTTAGCCCAAACGCCGATCACCCTCATGGACATCCTTAATATTTTTGATAATTAGGGTGCCCGAATAATTTGTTGGAACATACAAACGCCCATCCTATAAATTTCCAAGCACCCACCCCGGTACCAATTCCATAATATTTTTCCAGATTTTTCTGATGAACGACCTTACCTCAAGGGAAATTCAAGCATAAAATTGGTGTTTAATACAAAGTTTGGCAGAATTCCCGACTTTCCTGAGGTTTTAAAAATTGAATTACATTTGGGACTGGAGACACATGTCTATCTTTGCCCATTCCCTCTTTCACTGACCTTTAAAACTCAATTAAACAGAAAATCCAAAAACTGAAAAATACCATCAATAGTGGACGTTCATAATGGCTTTCTCTTCTTAAGAACGTCCTTATTGAATGGCCCCTTAGTGGGATCACGTTTGATCCTGTCTGTTTCGATAATAATAGCAGGGCGGTTCTAACATGCGAATAATATGACTGCATATTTACTGTACCTATTTACACTTAAAAAAACCCACGTATCTTCATTGGCCCAGAAATTTTCATATGTATTTATACTGAAATTCTAATGTAAGTTTTGTAAGTAATGTAATTTTTTGTTGTTGTTATGTTACGAATTCTCCATGAGAAGAAAACATTTCAAATTGTACCTTGGGGACACTCGACCCACATATACAGGGGAAGATTTTTGTATGATAAAATTAAACGAAATTATGATGACAATAAATGCTTTGTGATGAGACATGTGATTTCGATAGCAAAAAAACAATTGATAACAATATACGTGATCACATTAAGCGGATTGAAGTGTCTCAATACGACTTTTAGAAGATGCTATGCAGTTATTAAGCAAAAAACCTTAAACATGATAGGTTCCCATTTCTCCCATGATCTCTTCAGATTACTCATTTGACTGACAGAATGGATGCTGTGCTACTTTTTACACATGCTACATGACCTAGAGACTTTCAGATACCACTTGCATCAACTACAATGTTCTTTTAAAAAGTAAATCCCGTTGCCTTTTGACCTTTTCAAGGGACTAAACAATGGATCCATTTTTCATAGTGATTGAATGATTATTCTTAATGAAGGTATTCATTGTGAAGAATGCAAGAATGAGAGCAGGGCCTAAGGTTTCGCATAATCTGAGATTAATTGTTGCTTACAACAATACAATTAATTTATTTTTAGACAGTCACTATTTGTTTTTCAACAAACAACTTTATCAGAACTCGAATATCCCAGCATCTGCTAACAAGAGACTGCAAATATTTCATTGTTGTTTAATGAGTGCAATTTAGCTTTACAGAAAAGGTGCAAACTCGTTAATTTGTATACACATTACGACTTGCTTTGGATTCCGTGCGTTAACTAGGCATTTAATTTCAGGCTTGTACGTGTTTTGGTATGCCGGATACATTTTAGGTGCTAAACGCTTTAGAAATTAAGGAATTTCATTGGCGACAGTAATATTATTCAGGGGGAAAAACTTGGCCAGAAAGCAGATTGAATGAGTTTTTTTTAAAGAAAAACAGTGTCTCAGTCCAGTGCTGGGCCCCTCCCAGTTAGCACCCTTGACCCAAATTGATATTCCGAACCAATATTTTCACGGACACAACTTTTGCAAGGGATACACTGGCCTTTGCTGACTGAGGTCTACCTGATATCTAATTAACAATACCTGGTTGAAAGTATGAAACCACGCACGATTGGCCGAACAGGTTGACGGGGTATAAATACCCCAGTTTGGATGGAGGAAAGTCACAGATCTCAGTTTCATTTCGCTAAGAACAGTTTCAGGAATCAACTCACTTGTCCATACCAAGTTTGCACCATGAGGGCTTTGGTAAGTAAACTTGAAATAAGTTGAATTTTCACCTCAAGTTGGCTAGATGCAATGAGGTGCCATTTCCGAACCAAGTTGTTGAGATTTCTATTACTACTTTCTTTCCAAGTTTGTGAAAAACACAATTTTTCATCGTTTTATAACGATTTTTAGTTCATGTTTTGCTATAACTTTTGCCTTAGTTGCATTCACTTTTTATTTAAGATTAACTTTTATATTCCTTTTAATAACTTTTAAAATTTAATATTAATAGTCCATTCCAAATTATTTATTTTAAATATAAAGTAATTTTTGGAAAATTTTACATTGTCCTGGCAATGGAGCATGAAATGCTGTCCTATTATAGTATGCTTCTTGTGCCATATACACGATCATATGGACCTAGAATCCAAAGGTCGCATTATCTGGAGTACACTGTAGTATGGATCTCTAGGATTCTCAACAAATGTTGGAGAATAGAGTATTTAATCTTGGTTTTGGTTGGGTCTGGCAAGCTCTGATACTGCATCTGACACTGTACTCCATCATTGGTTCTAACAACCAGCAACCAACTATTGCATTTCCAGATTCTTCTGTCGGTAGTCGCCATCTCGATGGCCTACCCAATGCCTCAGCTTGCCCCTGGCTTCGGTGTGGGTCCAGTGGCAGCCCCAGTGGCGGCCGTTCCGACGTACACTTACGTGCCCAGTGCCCAGTTCCACAGTCAGAACGAGTTCGGAGGTTACAACTACGGCTACGTGAGTGCTGATGGACAGGGAAAGAACGAACTGCGGGCTGCCGACGGTAGTGTCCTGGGCACGTACACCTACATCGACCCCTTAGGAAAACCAGTCACGGTGCAGTACTCTGCAGGACCAGGAGGTTTTTCGGCATCGGGTCCTCACATTCCCCAACAGGTGCCTCTTCCAGAAGCCAACGTGAGGGCCGCCGCCGAGCATATGGCAGCCAAGGCAGCCAACGCGGCAGCCAAGGCAGCAGCCGCAGCAGCCAAGGCACCGGTGGCAGCACCCGCTCCAGCTCCGGCCCCAGCAGCCACCCAAACTTTGGCTGCCCCACAACAAACCTTCTTCGCCTTTCCAGGATTCACAGGCTAAACATCTTCAACGGCCAGGATCCATAGTATTTCGACGAATTCGCTCTAACATCCTCCTCTAACGGACTTTAAAATTACTGAATTATTATGGTCGCTTCATCCGGCTGGTTCAAAGAAAACACCAAAACCCACCATTCTTGTCCCTCGTCTCAAAAGACCTTTCATTCCTTCTATATTCCAACAACTGTTGACTTTTTGTTTTCTCTCTGTTTTTCTGCCTTCTCTCTGATTTCTGTAATATCTGTTGAACACTCCATCTTCCAACGTCCTCGTCTCCTAATATCTGCTTTCAGATATGTTTGACTCGACAAGTCTTGTTAATTGTTTGTATTATATACGATGTCCAGGTCTGCTCATTGACCTCTTTGTATGCACCGGTATTAGTCATTCAGCGATGTGTATGTTGTTTTTTTTTTTACCATGCAAACATGCATTAAAAATGTTTTAATGAGGCATTAAGTAGTCATGTTGTCTGTTTCAACTTTTCATCTAATGTACGAGGACACCATATTTGAAATACTGACATATCAACTTCTCAAGAAGCAAGCGGAAGTAAAAATCTTAAAAATATCAGTAACTGAAGGATTAACTTCCTATTAAAGGCCTACAAAGAATTTGTAATCATTAGCTATACGATTACATTATTCTATGTAGATGTAAACAGAATATTGAATGCTTTACCTAAACTATGTCCTGTATCCCAATATTTTTGAAAATGTTGACAGTATCACATTGTCGTTTAGGTCGATAACAAGTGTATTTTCAATGTTTTATGATCATGTCAACATGCTGATGTGACAACTACAGCAAATGCACACCGCTCCTGTTAGACATAAAAAGTTATTGGTGGCTAAAGGGTTGAAGCCTGATTAAGAAACAGTTCTTATCGCTCGATGCCAATTAATGAACAACTCAAAATAATGTTATTGAACTCTGTGCTTGGAATTGACGAATGCTTTTTTATAAGAACGGCATTAAAGTAGGTTTGTGCATCATTTATCAAAATTGTGATAGTTTTTTTATATCTATATACTTTGTAATGCCCCACGTAAAATCAAAGTAAAGGTGAAATTAAGTGGCAATCATGAATGACCCAATAAATATTAAAGACATTAGAAATTATAAAAAAAACTGTTTATTCAATGACATAGATATCGAAAAACCTGTTTACTTCAAGAAGGAAGCAATGCAGAATAAATCGACGGTTTAATTGAAATTCAGGAAATTGATGTAGAAAAACCCCTTCCCTTAATTGCAGGTAATAAAACAGCGGTTAATTTATTGCTGGACTGATATGTAAAGTGTTTCTAGACATAAGTTTATTAAAAAATTACTTTCTTTATAAACCTAAGTTTTACATAAAAACAAAGACGCAAACAATTTACTTTCACAAAGGGGTATAAATTGAGCATGAAAAACACAAAAGAGATTTAGTGTATTTACAAAAATACTCATTTCTGCTGTTTACTGTATATGTATCAAGTTCAAATACTGCTGAGTCTTGTTCTCCAAAGCATTCCACACTGATATGAAACTTGAGTGACAAATTCACTTCCACTGTAGTCACGTGTTGTTTTAAGAACATCTTTTTGAGCTGCATGACATTTAGTTTGTTTGCCATTCATCGGCTTTCCAAGCCCTTAAAGACAAAATGTTCTGACAAAACTTCCAGATGGCAATTCAGGAACTGTTTCTGTCCAATGTTGAAATTATCAAGAAACTGTTTCATGTTTCTGGACCAGGACACCAGGAGTATCAAATACAGCCTTTGTGTATTCCAGTAATTAACTTCGGTTTGGGTCTTCTTCAGTGTACCTCTGGTGATCTGTACTCCAGAATTTTACAAGTATTAAACTAGTTTCATAACCACACATCAAGAATCTGTTTTATTATAAACGATCAAGCTTACTGTTATTTTCTGATAAAATGGGAATCTTGGCCTCATCAACAATGTTTGAATTCGTATTTATTTCTGTTTCAAACGTGAACGGTTGAGGTTCTGCAGAACCAAACACAAGAAATCCAACACTTCCTACAAGTAATATCGCTGCTGCCAAATAAAATACCCTATTCCATTCGCTGATGCTTTCCTAATTTGTTACATAAGAAGAACTTTTATGAATTCCAGAAAACAGTGGTTTGTTTCAGTATTCAAACAATATATTACTCACGTCATTGGTCACCAGAACCCCTGCAAGATAGGGTGCTGAAATGCCAGCCAAGTTGGATGCCAGATTTGTCAGTGCTTTCAGAGTGCCTGTAGCAAAAATGACATGATATTGTAAAATGGCAACCTCATCAAATTTGTGATATACTTGGTGTAATTAAGTCAGCCATAAAATATTTACCTGCTGCTTGTAGTGATAAATCCATTTCGTTTAGAAACAAACCACCAGCATTCATGTTTGCCACTGCCACTGCCAAACTTAACAGAATTACAAGTCCCACACGGTCACAATGGAGGAATGTGACACCAATTAGACATACCATTGGTATAAGCATGGCTGGATATAAAATATATGAAATAAATTGTTGCAATTCTGGATTATAGATTCACATTTAATTATTCTGTACTTACCAACTGCTGCAAACATCTTTCTGACAGTAGTTCTGCTAAACTTTTGAGAATTTTGTAACATGTCTGCTATCCAACTGGAAAACAAGCCGGTAAAAAATGCCAAGATATATGGCAAGCCATTGACCAAACCACTCTAAAACGATCACATTTTTTAAAGATAATTAGCTTATAATATTTAATGAGGATGATAACATTGTTGCTAGCATCTCATCTTTTAAACTTACCGCATTCATGTCAAAGTTCATGGCAAATTTTAGATATGTTGGAAGAATTGTCAGAAGTGTATGTGCACCCCAGGCATGTGCAAAGTATGCCAGTAGCATTGCCCAAAAAGGTGAAGACTTTATCAAAGCCAACCAATTGATATGTAACTATTAATACATGTCATAACGAAGTGTTAGTAATATAATGAGTACAATTTTATATTAATTGAATGCTATTACAATTAGTTATACTTTAGTTGTTATCGGTCTGGATAAGACATGATCTTGAATATGCAACAGTTCCACGGGTCCAACTTTTGGATCTAATGATGGTTTATCAAATACCAGAAAACTCCACAAGATGAACCAAAAGATAGCAATAACTCCTAGAAATTAAATTAAAATATTGACAAATCAACTCCAAAGTCTTAGAGCAAGTACTGTAATTTTAAGAAGTAAAGTAATTTTACCAAAAACATAAAATACTGCTGGCCAACCACCAAGAAATGGAAGTTCACATAATAATGCGGAGATTGGGAAAACAACCACTTTTCCGAGAGAAACACCTGTAATTTTAAACAGTCATATAGATTAGAACACTTTCGCACTTTAGAACAGAGTATGCAAATGTGATTTCAAAACGGTATTTTAAAAACGTTTAAAATGCCTGAAAACAAAGTTTTCGAAAATATTTTCCACGAAACAAACAACCATATTTGTAGTTTCAAAGTAGATACTTTACCAATATTTTTATGATTATTTTGTGAACTAATTTATTCATTAACAAACAAGCTTGCCACACAACTTATATGCTACATAATGTGGCCCGCGTGCCAGAGAACTTTATAAAATATACCTCCAAATGTGAGACCCGTTAGTCGACTCCTTTCTTCATGTGGTACCCATTTTGCTAGCAATGAAAACATTGCTGGAAGCGCCATACCCTGCAAGAAAATAATACTATCTAAAACGATACTGCTTGAAATTGGTGCTTAATAGTCTTTAAAAAATATGTAGTTATGTAACATTTTAACAAAGTAATGGATTAGTATTGGACTACATGTAGTACGGATTGGCATACCATTCAGTACATAGTTACCAAGACCTAAGTTCTTTGGTATGAGGCTCAAGACCCAACAAATTGGCTTGTGATGGGAAAACCTGATCATCGGATTAGCATTTCATCCAGAGCATTAAAAATAGGACGCAAAATCTTTTGCCTCGTTCCCAAATTCCGTGACTTTACACTACAGAAAGCGAACAAAAACAAACACAAGACAAAGACATTACAGTGAAGTTGTGTGGAATTTATATCCAAGATGTAGAGATAAATCTAAATTTATTTCTTACTAAAACAATGTTGTCTCTATTATTCATTTTTCACAAATTCCTAAAACATGCATGTATAATTAACCGGCCTTGTTTGCATGTAGATTTTGTTGCCAACAATTTTTGTTCAAGATGTTTACAAATGTCTAGTTTAAAATGATAACCATGAGAAGGACTAATTTTATATGTTTTCAATTTGTAAACATGTGCATTCCAAATACCAGATTATTTCTTAGAATATATCTTTCTAACCACAATATAAAATAACAAGAATGGCAAATCTTTTTTTTTTATGAAAAAGGCATCTTATTAGAATATTTTTTGTGTTATTATAGAATTTCTTAAAAATTAATGATTTTAAAATGCTAAGTATGGCATTGCTTAACGGCTTGAGAGTTGTTAATTTAACTATTATGGATATAAAACCCTTGGACTTATAATGTAAAGTTAAGTGTTTTTTGTATTGTTTTTCTAATCACAAATAAGACATGTGCACGCCTTTACTTGTAACATGAAAACAAGTATATTATCTCAAATCGTGAGTGATACAAATGCATTTTGGAATTTTTACGTTAGAGCTACCTGTGCATTATAAAAAAAATTATAATTAATGTTTACCTGCGATAGTCCACAGATCACTCTTAAGGCTATCAGTAACTTGACATCGTAATATGCTGCAGGTGGCACCAAAATCGAAACAAGAGCAGAAACGAAAATGCCAATGCCAAATGTCCATTTGCCACCAAACCGGTCAGCTATCATTCCACCAGGAATTTGTCCAAATACATTTCCCCAGAAATAACAACTTAAAATGATGCCACGCGTGGTTTCATCCCAAAGAAATGGTCCATCCTACGGGTATTAAAAAATATTTGAATTGAAACATTGTATAGAATAAAACATAATTTTTATGTAATTTGTGATGAACATACTTTATCTTGATGTATGGGTGTGTCTGTAGTTGGCACTTTTGGTGTTGGAAGTCTGCAGACGTCTGTTGTACTGTTACTTGGTACTATTATAGCGGAACTGTTAACCATTGCTACTATGGCAATACTTAGATTTAATCTCAAGGTGTTTGCATTGAAGACTCCTATACCAGCTAATAAAGCCACCAATACACGAATTGGAAAATAACCTGAAAAAGTTTTAAAAAAAAACACTGATGAAGTCAGATGTATTTATTCTGATATAAAGAATTGTGCGTGGACTGTATGACTAAATCCAAATTCTGACCGAATATCAAGTATACGTTTGATTTGTTAGCATGTGATACATGCCATTTAACATGTTTCCAAACAATGAAAAATCATTGAAAACATTTTAGCTAAAAAAATCATTTCTATATTTTCGTTTCAGTTTTCTTATGCAATAAGGTGTATAAGCAATCATTTAAGTCTTTATGGAGACTCATGTATGTGTATCCTGTTGATAAGAGAAGTTTTTTTTAAATGGAGCAATTGTTGAATTTCACATGAAAAAGTTTGACAACCTTTGAGAATTTTTTTTTTTTTTTTTTTTTTTTTAATAAATCCCAGAAATTCAAAAATTTCCAAATTGAAATGTTTAAAAAACAACGTAAGAGCTAGTTTTGTTTGTTGCATAATGTACTGAATTACCAATAAATTAACAGTTAATGCTGCTTTACTAATTGTGTAAAGACTAACAAAAGATTGTATCATTTACGATTTATGATAAAAAACATTATTGGATCTACGTGGTCTGCGTGTATATTTTATTTAAATGCTTTCAAATTTTATCCAATCAATATTCACAGACCAACAAACAGCATTTTAAAATAATTTAAGCATGTTTGAACATGTATTGCATATATATTTAGACTTTAATTGGAAATTTAGGCGTATATAAAATTTGGCAGTATTTCGAATGTTATGTCTCAATATGGTAAGACTTTATCCTTACTTACTTTAATTTTTATTTAACAGTCGCAACTTTGAAATTTTCAAACTAGAAGCTAGATTGGGTCTGAATGTTATTTTAACAAGCAGTCATCCTATGATGCGTTCGATTCACATGACTATGAGTAAAAAACTCACGATTATTCAGGGTGCGTTTATCATCAAAAGTCAATAATGGGGTTTCAAATGGTAACAAATTCATAGACGTTTATCAAATCTACCGTTACATTTAGGTCATGCATTTAGTTTAGCTTTACACGTTTTTTAAATTTTATTAATTTGATAAACATTATGCGGCAGTATAATATATACCATCTCAATTAGTATTCAACTGCTTTATTAACAATTTTTGTTTAAATTAGACAGTAAAAATACGCATATTATAAACATTTGCTTTTTGTTATAGTATACGGAAAAACGGAAATTGAAGGAAAGTTATAGTCATATTAACTATTAAACTTTCTCTAATACAAAAATAATTACATGTTTAATAGCGGAACAGTTATACTTAAATATGGTTACTAAATATGCTTTGAAAATACCACCTTTTCTTCAATTTGACACACATAAAACTTATCACAACTTTACCACTGCATGTAATTATAGGTTGAGTGAAGTAGGACACACTATAATACGAAATCGCTGTTCAAGTTTGCTAAAGTTGTGATAATTATTTATCGCATTTTTCATCATATCACGTTTTAATAATATAGGCCTGCAACGTGTATTTGAGCCATGTTTATTCTGGAAATTGTTAGCCCGTGTACCATTCATTAAACTAATTAATTATATATATGTAGTTGGTTTGAGAAAATTGATTTCAGGTAGCTAAAGCGTGGTTTTATGACAAATAATTGTTCTGCATATTTCAAAGCGTATAGTTTTGGACACCAACAACATTTATTTACTTATGCCATTTTGTTGACGGTCAATTTTGGTGTTTAGAAAACAATAAATTACCCGCTGGTTTTAACGGAGTGCCATAATTATATGCAGACACATACAGGAGGTGAAAAGTAGAGGTTACTTCTGAAGGTCTACTTGTTTATTAGCCGATTTTTTTTTTGTTTTATACAGTGCTAATAAAAATAGTACCTACTGACGATTGTATGAACATATAAGGGCTTCCAACTGCTATGAATTTAACAAAGTTTATTTGGAGCAATTATTTTTTATATTCGTGATTTAAAAATGTATTAATAAAATACGAGATAACTGATGCATAAAATGATACAAATATATAAAAAAAACAATAGAAAAATTCAATTGCTAGCTAAATTACACTTATGCTCAGCAATGATAAAATAATGATGGAAACTGATTTGGATTGAATCTGTTGTTTTGTAGTAAACCTGTTTTAAGAATCCATGTATGTCTGACAGAAATTTCACTTCAAAAGTGTTTCACCATTACTTTGACAGGCACATTTTTAAAAGAAAAATTGAATTCAGAAACTTATTTTCAGAAATTATGAAATTATGATAGGACTTACATTTTGCATGTGTGACAATTTCCTTAGAATTGTTGTCTTCAGTGGGTGCTTCGTCACTTAAAAGTCCAACATTTGACAAATCAACGCTGTATTTGTGACCCAAAACTTTTTCTCTTAATAACTTCCAGGTCATTTTTGAAAATTGTCTTAAATTTTTGTTAGGTATTTGATACACTTGCTTTGATCAGTGGAGAATATCCTCTAAATATGCGTATAAGTATACCCAGTTAAACAATGGTAATCCTTGATGTCCTGCCTCATTGATGATGCTCTAAACAGATTCAAACTATAAATGATATTGCTCTCCACAAAATTGGGCCTCATATAGTGGGACCAAAGCCTCATTTCGTCTACCTGACGTCATCTCAGACTATTTCTTTTAAAAAGCGAAGTCTTCCTTCTTTTGTTCTGCAATCTTATCACTGTCAAAATAACACGAGACTACCAATCTCTTCGTTTCTTTGTGTAACGTCATTCCGTACACATGACTAGTGCATAATGCCCTCCCTGGCCTCTCTAGATTACAACATTTAGAACGACATGGTAACCCCAGTTTTCACGAATGGTACTGGAAACCCCAATTTTCGTTAAAAATGACCAGTTTCCACCTGAATTCTCCTGTTTCAAAACATTGCTCGAACTGCAAATTTGCAGTATTTTGATTCTTGTTTTCTTACTCTTGAAACTCCTTGACCTGTGATAGGTCATCACTCAAGTCTAAACAACCAAGTATCATAGGACAGTATCAATGTAGTAATTCTGGAAATATTAAAATTCTTCCATATCCACATCACACTTAGACGCCGGGTTTCACAATATTTATCAAAAACAATAGTTGACAAACTTTTTTGACTGAAAGTTACTAAGACTGTGATCATATACCCCTGTACCTCACTGTCATCATAAAGGAGGTCATCATACTGTACTACGATCGTAGAAATAACATATAGTATCCATAAAACCAAATGCTTTTGTTTATTATCCATGTTTACTATAGATGACCTTACAAATCCAGGGTGATATAGATATACGTTCAATAATCTTTTGACTTGTTGGTTGAATGAAATTCACCGTGAAATTTGGGAAGACCATGAATAACGTGGGATATTCAGTGAATATGAACATTGAAAATGTACAGCGAATAATAACTTTACATTTCACCTTTTTCAGACACAGAAAGTTTAATCACTTTGGTGTGTGGCATTTTCATTAAAATTATAAGTGGAATGTCCATTTGAAATATTTGATGGATGACTGGATGTAAAACTGGATTGGACAAATACTTAAAATGCGTTTTTAAGTATAATTGAATGCTTTCAGTAATTTAATTAAATTTAATGTATACCCTTATGTAAACTAGTATTCTTCAGGAATGCTTTTATCTAAAATAATGGCAAAGTTAAAAACTAGAAATGCATTTTAAAGGACCTTATAAACGATTCTATATACGTCTGATTAGCTGTATATGTTCACATGTGCAATTGGAGTTGGATGATAATAATTTTTAAGAATACCGACTTTTTTGTGTTGTGGAATTTGGAGAGAGAAATTCGCCTATGTGTTGCACCCACTTTCAAATTTCACATTCAGAGGTGGGGTAGTTTTTATTGATACCCATTAAAAGTATATGGACTTGAACGCTCAATAAACTTTGTCTGATTAGCTTTTTATTTGAAGATCAAAGACAAAAACTCGCTTTAATACAAGGATGAAATGCAATAGCAATCAAATTAGCTACTGTACTCGATAATAGCTTAATTTGCACATTAGATAACTTTATCCTTTAAATCCTTTAGATAATATGCTATAAAGCTGATAATTAAAGTTTTATATAGAACATTTTCATTTGAAAGATTTAAAAAAGAAATGATGGAAATTCCCATAATATTGATTTTAGTACATTTTGTAAATTGGGAATTGTATAAATGTAATGCTTCGAATACTTAATTTTTAGAGATAGAACTTTTAATTTACTACAGTCTGTACAACAAATAACCGTGTGTGCAAAAAAACTCAAGCCTTACAAGTTTTTGGACAACCTTTATATTTTAATAAAGAAAAACATTAAGTGCTCCATAAATAACGATGGGAAGATAACTAGATGATATATTTCCTAAGAAAGGTTCTAGCGTTTAGTAATCCATGACTTGCTCAGAAAATCCGCATTTTCATGTTTTGACCGCACTCTGCTGCTTTAACGATAAACATAGAAAAGCAAATAGAGATGGGAAAATAAACATTTCCCCTCCCTTATCAATGAAAAGGTCCCTTCAAAATTGTCTTGTTTTGGGTTGAATATTCTAGTTAAACTAACGATAGGAAACGATTTAATCCTGTGGATTCCTGTTGTAAACGTGTTATGTAACATTTGTATTAAAAATTTGTATTTTTAATACAAATTTATCGTCTGTTTTAATATTATGCTTATGTGTTTGTTAATGGAATACTTAACATTTTGATTGTTTTTAATAGCTGTGGTCACGGCATGTGTTTCATCCAAGCTAGCTGATTTTGATTAAATGTATTGAAAATATGTGTATGTGCGCATGCGTAAGCGCTCGTCTCATGGCAATTAGCTAATCTTTGAGGATTCGCGCATGCACATTTGCGTAAACTTTATTGAAATCGATTCTCAGCTAGGATGAATTCCGTGACCCCAGTTATAATTTGACACATTTAAAAAAATCTAATCTGGATTTAAATTTCGCGCCAGTGAAGTACTAGCGCAACCAATGAACGTCCATTACTCGAAGCGCCGTAAAGAAAACTAACCCCTCCGTGAATGGAGCACGTGTGTTTGCGTTTAGGCTGAAGTTAACCAAGTTCTTCTCAACACGTTTTGTTTTCCAGATAGTTTATTTTGTTGATAATTTTAGTCAAGGAACTTCAGTTTTATAAGTCAATCATGGGGAAGCCAAAAGGGTAAGTACAGTCAAAGCAAGTCTATAAACAAACGTGGAATGAGCAATTCGTATTAAGTTTTAATATTGTTAATCTGCAATGGTAGACGTCAGCGTCCTCCCAGACAGAAGCCCTTAGATTCCGATGAGGAATTTGATGATGTAGCAGATCCTGATCCAAAGTCAAGGAGTTATGTTTACGATGAAATTGACGAGTTCCACGCCGACAAAGAGAAGGTACAGTTCAGTGGTTCGATCAGCTTCAGCTAGTTAAATTCTTATCGAAGCATGGACCACCTTAATTATTTGACTTTTATGCTAACAAATGATATACCTGCACTATGAATTTCCTGATCTAAGGCTAGTGTTGCATGGCATTATGTCAGTATCCCCCAATGGTGCTAACATTTATCACATTTCTTATTGGTCACAAAATCAGACAAGCATTTTGTCTTGATGAAAACATATAGTTTTGACTCTACGTCATGCTTGATAAAAGTTCAAGTGCAGTCTGAGCACTGCATTTTTCCTATAAAAAAATAACTGTGCTAAATACAAGCGAGTCAACATTTGTAACATTTAATGGGTGTAATTTTGATATTCAGGTGCTTCTGGATGCTGGCAGACATCAGCGAACCGTGGAGATATCAGATGATGTATTACTTTTATTTTATTATTACATTTTATGCGGTATCTACATATTTGTATTGTGTTCGCATTTTTAATACGTGTTCTCACTTTAAAGGAAGAGATATACAGCGTTGGAGTTTCAGATAGCGATGATGAATATGGCAGTATATCAAAACAGAAAAATGCTGATATGGATAGTGATCTGGAGGAAGATGACGATGATGGTGAACTTGGATTCTTGTATGGATTTTGTGTGCTTTGGAAATTATTTGATGCTAATTCTGTTATCATTTATATTTAACAGACTTGCCAAACATGCAGGCATGGGGGAAAAAAAAAGCTACATACTACAATACTGATTTTGTGGATAAGGATTATGGAGGTGATGTTTTACTGCTGTTTGCCTGGATATTGATATGCAGAGATTTTTAACTTAGAGAATTTTCATTGAAATTTTAAGGCTATGGCGAATCTGATAACGAGATGGCAGAAGCTGAAGAGAAAGAAGCAAGGGCTCTACAACAGAAAATGGCTGAGCAAATGGACGAATTTGATTTTGGTTTAGATCAGTTTCAAGTGAGTGAATATATTCCCTTTGGAGTTTCGTGACTTTGAACTCGATGATTTAAATATTTGGTCCATTTTCAGGTACAGAAAAAAGATGCGACTAGCAAGCTTGAGACAAAAGTGGAAAAGGACTTTTCAAAAATGTCCAAACGGGAAAAACTAGAAGTAAATAGCTTTGTTATTTTTCATTGTCAATTCCAAGAAGCTTCTGCTGTAAATGATCTTGTGTTAACTTTGTGTTATTAACTTTGTGACAGATTTTGAAAAGGGAATCCCCAGAATTTATAAGTTTAATGGAGGATTTCAAACTCAAGGTAAACGTCGGGCAATATTGCTACAGTGCAATTTTTATTTTTAAACATGTTTTGTGATAGTTTTTAATTTTTGTTAGCTATCCGAGATGCAAAATCGCATTCAGCCCTTGTTTGAGCTGGCAAAGAATGGAGAAATACCCGCTGGTCCTAGTGCAGATTATGTCAATATTAAATACCAGTTGCTCTTAAAGTAAGTTGAGTTATGACACACATCTGATGTCAATTTCATTTTATTTGTGACTTATTTGATGGCTGTTATTGTTATCATTTCTTAGTTATTGCACCAATGTGTGCTTCTACTTGATGTTAAAAGCTAAAAGGGTTCCATTAGCGCACCATCCAATCATCAAAAGATTAGTTTCCTATAGACAGGTAAGAATTGTGGTCAATTTTGCCTTTTATGAAACTGTTAGTGCTCTTCTAGCATTCATGAAATAACACGTATCGATTTACAAACTGGGATATGTTAAATGAGCAATCACCGTTACCCTCGTTAAGAAATCCTGTCTTTAAATGCAATACTTATTGCGCAGCTGATGTGTACGTTTATAATACATATTATTAATTGCTTGTGATTGTGCTGTTTTTTTTCATATTATGGAAATAGTTAATGAAAGAATTGGAACCCCTGGATGAAAAACTAGCCACGGACATAAATGCACTTTTAGAATGTCTAGACTCGGGAGAAGATGTTGGCACCTTAATTACTAAAAAGGGAAATAAAACGGAAAAAAGGTAATATATTAAAAAGCATAATTATTCTATTAGATATATTTTCTTGATAGAAACGAACACTAATATTCTTTCTTTTATTTTGAAAATGCAGGAAAAAATTAAATGTACTCCTTAAAAGTGATGCCAAGGCTAAGGAAAAATCCAAGGAAGCACTTGCCACGGACGAAAAGCCAAAAAGTATATTGAAAACAAAGAAAGACAATCGGATGGAAACAGAAGACGAGAAAAATGCGCTAGAGTTGTATGGTCTAATGAAAGCCGGGCATAAGCGCAAGAAGGGCAATGAAACCGATGAAAATGATTTGTCTGATGCTGAATCTGAATCTGAAGAACAGAACAAAAGTCAAAAGTGAGTAAAGTTATTTAAAAAACGTAATTTTAAAATTGGGTTGAATTTATATAAATTCCAATCACTTTTAATCCTTTAGCTCCAATGATTTGAATGATGATACCGTAGCTGACGAGTCGGAGGAACCACTCGGCAAGAGAGGAATCACTTACCAGGTAGAGTTAAATTTCAATTTGTGTCATCACGAATATTGTTTGAAAGTCCGACCAAATATTTTAAATTTTCTTTTTTTTAGATTGCCAAAAACAAAGGTCTTACTCCTTATCGCAAAAAAGAGGTACGTAATCCCAGAGTGAAGAACCGCATGAAGTACCGAAAGGCAAAAATTCGCCGCAAGGGGCAAGTACGCGAATCAAGAAAGGAGCTGGCAAAATACGATGGCGAGATTTCAGGAATCAAAGCAACTTCTTCGCGCTCTATAAAATTGAAATAAATATTACAGTTTCGAACTTACAATTATGGTTTTTGGTTTATGGCTTGCTTAGAGGTGTTTGCAGTAAAAGCTGTTTATCAAGCTATCTTCACGCCATCTTCACTGCTTAAAAAGTAGTTATTTGTGTCAGATTTGGGGGTTGGAACGCATCAATCAAGTTTCAGTACAGTATATTGTTATGTGCAACCGTTAGGAATGAATTAATGATGTATATATTGAAGAGGTTCCATAAATTCTATTGTGTTGACATTTTGTATGGGTCCCATGCCCAATCGAGCCTAATTTTTACTTTATAAACTGTAATTATTTTAAAACTGTACAGACCAGATCCCAAAATTCATTCAAAAATTTGGCAAAAATAGGGAAAGTGATCAATTCTTGATTGAATTTTGAGGAAGCCCCAAACCACTGTTTTTGGTGAATTTGAATCTGCACATGTGGACAGAACCTAGTTTTGGGAAATTAGTTCTGTATGCGGACACAAATTCACATCCTTTAAAAACAGCGTTGCCGGCTGGCGTTACCGGACTCGCGAATAAAGAAACCTATTTTGCATATGGAGAATAGTTTTCAAGTTGTGGCTAGAGGAAATAACCCGACTTGTGCATTTGTTTTTATTTGTGTTGTAAAGTTCTGTATTAATTCAATCAGAAGTTATTTGCTTAATTTTAAATCATATCAAATGTGGAACTGCAGACTGGTTATAAAATCACTTTTAAGCTAATCAAAACTGAACAACATAATTATTTGCATCATGTCCTTGTCCTAAAGGCCAGGATGGGAGAATTTGAGTCATAGTTTAAGGGTGGTGGGTAACAATGCCTAATCTAACTTTGAAAGGCAGCTTTATGTAATATAGTGTTTACAGCTATTTTAATGTTTACTTTTATGCCGGATTCACGCACACACGCACCAGAATATCGTCTGCTAACATATAGGTTAGGGTGTGACCATGCGCACTTCCGCTTTTTTTGTGCGAATACATAGGTCGAATGCCGAGTTGCTGACGTGACGTCACTCAGTCAGTCCTCTGTTGAGTAGTGTGTGAATACAGCATTATAATAACTCAGTTTATGGAAACGAAATTAATAAAAAAAAGTTTTATTGTTTACAAAATATTTAAAAAAACATGATAGATGGCGTTCAAAGACGATCGAAGTTCACAATTTATGCCTACGGGCAAATTGGGAAATTCCGCAGGATGTAACATTTTTCTAATCCATTTCATCATTTGCCTGGGGGAGGAACGTACACCCAGTCTACAAAACAAAGATATCAATTATTCGCCACACAAAGCCGCATTCCAATTCCGTACAGTGCCGTAATCTGAATGTGAAAACTTACTGCAACAATACCAGTTCATGAAAATACAGCAACCAAAGTAACTGAAGGCTTCCACGCACTCATCGCACGGGAAAGGTAATAATACACGTGGTTCAACTTTAAATGATCTTGTGAGGTTACCGGAAATCGTGTAGGCATTTAAAGTCTCAGTAAATAGGATCAATCCCACCAAAAGCGCAAGAAATACACGAGTTGGGACCATGCTTCTGTTTTGAGTTTAAGTTATCCTACTCAAACCAAAAAAGATCAGTAATTAGAAGAAAATTGAAAGTGCCCAATTGGCAAGTTCTAATAATTAAGACATTATGTACTTTGGACAATATCAACAAAACAGCTTAGGAAATCAACGATAAGCAATTAAGCTTATGGAATCGAAGCTTGGAATTATAACATCTACATGTATGCAAATTTAAAAAAAAAGAGAAAAGGTAGGAATCATTTTAGTGTTTACTTGTTTTTATTCTATATTATGCCGGGTCTCCACCAAGACGTACATGTACGTATAAACACGTTTTTACAAACATATGCAAAAAGTTTGCCCTCCGGGTTTGTTTCAGCCGCCATTTTTTAAATGTAAGTAAATATCAAAATTCTACAGCTTAAAGACATTTAATATGTGCACAATTTTGATATTTACATATATTTACAAAATGGCGGCTGAAACAAACCCAGAGGGCAAACTTTTTTTTGCATGTGTGTAAATACTTGTATGTACGTACACATACAGTGGCGTACTATATGTACGTCTTGGTGGAGAGCCGGCTTTAGAGATTGTTATGGCCGGGTGTTATTGAAACAATTAAGAAACAAGACAAAAAGATTATATTTTAACTTACCGCTTGAAAGTGAAATATGGTGTCACACGATGTTTGTCAGCATCAGTTCTATATATGCATTTAGTATACTATAATGCATACTACTGTGCTTGCAGGGTACTGTACGATATCGTACTTGCTGATGATAGTTTATTTAATTTTATAACCATACGAGTTTTGTATTTTTAATGCCTAAAAGCACTAAATAAGAATGAAAAGAAATAAGCTACTGTCTGTAAACTGTATATGGTAATAAGGAAGCACAAACTACAATATGAATCTCATATTGTATCAAATTGGTACAATATATTACTTTTTCAGTCATTTATTACACTCGAAATAAGTGAGTGTAAATAATTGATACCAGTATAAACAAGGTGCAAACAGCAACCACGCTATGTGAAATTTTTATTCTGTAGAATTTGCTAATTTTTATTACATTAAACAAATAAAGAGTATAGATAATTTATAAGATAAATTATGTTCTAATCAATACTAAGAACTAAATTAATTGTTTAACATTTAACGACGACCAACTGTTGCGCGGGTTGTTGTGGCTGCAGTCACACCTATTTATAAAAATTGATATTGTTTTAAATATTTTGTAATTGTGATTGGAAATAATATTGGTTGCAGAGCTGGGAGCTATCTAGATAAGATATGCTAATTTACCTAGAATCACGTTTATAAATAATTGCACTCACCACAACATTGATAGTTTTTGAAGCAGCATATTTGAGCTCCATATTGCCCCAGACACTGGTTACAATTCACCCAAAAAAAGAAAAATCGTTTCTGAATCTGATGCTGGACTAGTTCCGATTCATTGCTGTGGTCCACATTGCATATTGCAATAACCAGAGCAAGCAAAATACAAATGTAAACTTTCATCCTGTAGTATCTGAAAACGAATATAATTAATATTGTGTACAGTACAGTTTGTAATATTGTACTTGTAATTTGGAATTTTCAAAGATATGTTTTTGCAAATGATGAGATTATGAAAACTATTAAAAGATATTGTCATAACTGTATAATTTCAATACAAATAATTTATCTAATTTGCTAATGTGTTCGATATGCTAATTTGTAGTTACTCACATGTGCAATCCGAATTATTGGATGAATAAACTAGGATCCACCTTTTCGTGATCAATTTTATAGTATAAAGTTAAAATATCGTTACGTGACTATCATTTTATATCCTTTGTATTTCCTGTTGCTGCTATACATACAACACTCCATTTTCCGTGTTTGTGACACATTATCACGTTTTCGTAATTTCGCATACTTTTTATGCAATTTTCGAATCTAGACTATGTCATTGCCAACTTAGTATAGTTAAACAATAATTGGAGCAATGTTACATTAAAATTTCTATGAAGATTTCCAGTAAAATGAACAACGCGATGAAGGTGACAAATATTGTATATTATTAATAAATGTCAAATTGGCTTTTCTATATACAATTATGTATTTGAAAGTCTTCTCACATTTGACACATCTGCTCACAGAAATCTCAGCAGTGATTTCCTGAAATTCTTTTGAAAGCTTTAAATTTCTGAACTTCCTGTTCTGGTTTTCATTATTTACGCAAGTTTTATTCAGTTTTCACCCTATTATTAATGATGGTATTATGGAAGCTCACAAATGACAACCTTGGCTAGAGGTTCAAATTTATGTATGATGCGTAATTATCTCTGTTTTTGTCCTTGTTCAAAATTTAATATAAACATTCAGGGACACTACAAATGAAAAGGATGTCTCCAAACTTTTCTGTAAAGAAATTTGTAGACTGTGTTTCACATACTAATAAACTCAGCTTCATTATTTACCGTGGGTATACATCAGTTTTACTCAAAGGACGTAAGCTAATTGGGCAGTAGGACAGCCAAAAGTTCAAAGGGCAGTGGAGCAAGTGGACATGCAGACATTTGGCCACAAGGCGCTTGGGCAACTGGTTATTAGGTCAACATGTTGGACCTATAATAAATAATTCACAAGAAATTCAGGACGGCCCTCTTGCCCACTGTGCAATTTTAGCCATTCCCAGTTGTCCAGTGTGTCCCAAATTCATTTTTGTGTGATAATTGAGATATTATTTTAAAAACATTTTTATTGTCAAAAAGTCTTTATTTGCTATCAATAATAAATACAAATGCATTCATTTTCGAATATGGAAACGTAAAATTACGAATTATAACATTATTAGTGATTAGTTTCAGTATGGTGAAATTCTGTGTAGATTTAACAACTTCACTACTATGTTTGTTTTGTCGTCGTCGTTGGTGTTGTTTTTCTTCTCCGTATTAGTTTTGCTGTAAAATAAATACAAATACCACTTAACAACAATAGTTATATAGTAATTTAGAAAACAATATTTATAGATTTACGCTTGATTATGGTTATAATATAAATACATATAAAAAAAATAATATTATACTTACCACAACATTTAGTGTTCAGCATGCAGCACATCAATGGCTCGTAGACATCTAGGCAAACATCGCATTTAATCCCGAATTTTTGTAAGGGTTGACTTAAAAATGTGATTAGTATTTTGCTCATCGTTGACAATCCTGGATTAAAATCAACTGCGTTTTCATTATCACCCTTGCATGAGACAGATATCAGAATCAAGAAGAAAACAGTCGCAGTTGAGAAATTCATTTCGAATCTAATATTGCGTGATATCTTAAAACAAAACAATATTACACTATTTTTACATTTGAAACAGCGAGATAAGTACATAATGCATTACAGCAATGTATAATGTGTAAATAACAAACCCAAATTTTCTTCTGAGATTATCGTCATTTAGCAAGGGAGCCAACTGGTATTTTAGTTGTTTTTTGGATTTATCTTCTTTTATACAGGGAGAAAAATGGCAAAGCATATCCGTATTGCACATGAGCCATTTATTATACAACAGACATGTATATGCACAAGTTTATTACATGAACTCAATGTATGTAAATAAAATGTTCTATAAGGAAGTACTTGTTGCTTGTATGGGGGTAAAACAGGCCAAAATGGCTTTTCTGGTCTCCAGCTTTATTACACATATTCATACAACTTTTCCAAAAAAATCCTAGGGATTTAACAAGAATACTTTCTGGACACGCATTTTAGCATAATTCATGAAATTCTGCATGAATGCAGTTTAAGTACCAACTTGCGAGTCACTCATTGTTGTTTGAGTTCCCCAACATTTTAAGTTTAAAGAAACTCGTGAATTACATTCTGCAAGTCAATTGTAAATAGAAAGGAAGCTAGTACTAAATCTTGTTAAACATAGAGCAAATTATTTTTTCAAAATATGATATTTTGGAAACTTAATTTTTCGGTGTCGCTTACCTTTCAGTTATTTCAACGTTTACCTTTGATAAAATACAATACAAATTTGAAAATATTAGTATAATTTATTTAGAAACACGAAAACGAAATATGAAGTAGGCTTGGTCTAAATTAAGATATTCGAGGTTCTATGTGCATGTGTATTGGCTATATTTCTAAGTCTGCTACCCTGAACAGGCCTGAATGAGGTTTCTAACAACTCTTTTATTCTCGATTTCTACAAACTTGACATTTTCCATAACCTAGATCAATGAAGGAAACTTAGTCGCCTGCAGTTCCCACGGTGTATAGCAATACATATAATTGCAGATATAAAATATAAATAAAACAAACTAGCATTATGCAACAAATTGATATGCACACTTATTTTAAGTAACACAATACAAACTATATGTTGTTTTCCTGATACCAGTGGAGGGGGGATGGAAGCACAAATTTGGGTGTTTTGCCCTGGGCACTAAATATCATCGCTACTCCAATGTCCATCTCCAATCTTCATCTGGCATTCAACATTACTGTCAAAAGCTCTTATTTAATTAGTATTTTTATATTTGTCCCAAACTTGTTTTTATTTAATAACATGAAATTATGATATTACAAACAATGCGTCCACACTCCACACTACAATGTGCATGCATTCTATAATTGAAATACTCATTTTCTTTTTACACGTAGACTAGAATAGTATTTCAATATATAGTAGAATGTCACACGTTGGTGCCTTATTCAATTTGAAGTAACTAACTTTCACCAGAGGAGTATGTTTTTCATGTGCTCCTACAGTTTCCTATACTAGTGGCCATATTACACATGAGTTGTGTACACATGAGTACACATTGTATACACATTGTCTACACATGAGTACACATTGTCTACACATTGTATACACATGAGTTGTCAACAATAAAATCTCGCATAGATGAATAGTATGAAAAATAATCTGAATTTTTACGTCAGATTTTTAGAGGACTTTTCATGGCATTAGTGAAAAAAAAAAGGAATTTCTAACTTTTTTGCTATTGCGAGAATAATTGTTGATGTTTGAAAATATTTAGCTTAAAATGACCTCATGAGAAAGAAAGTATATTCATTTTATTTATTTGTTTTATTCATTTTTTCTAAATGCGTAGAAATACATTGAAATCATTATTCAAAGAATAGCAGTTTAGGATTATAGTAACAAGGTTGCTCTTCAAAACACATGGATTAAAATTCGATTTAAAAGGTTGTTGTTTTGATCACCGTCCAGGTCCAGGTGCAGGTGCCGGTGCCGGGGCATTTTGTTCCGATGTTGTTACTGGTTTGGTGAGCAAGCCTGAAATGAGTTTTATTTATAAATTATATAACAGTTTGATAAACCGTTGATGTTTTATGTACAGAACATAGACCATGTCTGCATGTAGACAGTTAGCCACTGGTCTTTTCAGTCTAGCTGCCGTATTGTTGCTCATGATTGATATAGCATTTTAAACATATATAAGATTCGCACACATTTTACTTGGAAGTGTGACTCAAGACCGATTCTATATCATAATTTCATCTCATGTAGTCAGTTTTACGTGTTTATGGTTACTGGAGCTTATGGTTTATATCTTGATTTATTAAGGATGTTACATATAATAATTAATAATAATAAATTTCCTAAGAATAGCCTCTTTGAGAATGTTCAGACAACTCTTAACTTTCAGACTTCTTTCAACTTACCACAGCACTTGACATTTCTCAAACAGCACACCCACGGTTCATAAATTGATTGGCATCCATAGCAGTCCATTTTGAAGAAAGCTAGTCGTTCCATTCCAATGGGTTTAATTTCGTCATTCTCCATAACATCAAGGCCTTTGCTTCCCATCACAAGTGTAGATAAAACAAGGAGAATGCACCAACACAACATTTTGCTTCTAAAGCTAAAAATGATCAAGTGGAAATTAGATGAACTTATGCAATTGTATAGATAGTCAAAAGTACTCACAAATACTTCCAGCTAAATGTAAATGCTTGTTGATTTCAGAGATCACACTGAAGATTTGATGTTATGTTCATCTACAGGACACTATTTATACTTTTTACTAAAAGAACACTTCTATGAATTTCGTTTGGGGATTTTTCTGTGACCTAGATGTTGCCCACTTTATTGGTCCTTACAATAAATTTTCTGTTGCACTATGCACTGAATCACACAATGCTTATTAGTTCAGGTCAAGTATTGAATAGGTTATACAATGCAAACGTTTATTACATTTGGTTTATATCCAGTATATTCTATCATTTTGGAAAGGCAAAATAATCTTCTATAAACAATCTGCATTTAGTTGCTTTATTGCCAATATTATATTATACGAAGACGAATAAAACTAATGAGAATCACAGATGGCTCTGATTCCATGTTTTTTATGTATATCCGGATTTATATATACAAATACTGTAGTATACAAATATAATGCGTACAATATTTATGATGGAACATCATATAAAATCTGTCTATCGAGCTAGGTTAGGGTAGTGGAGACCCAGGATTTGATTTCGTACTTTTCTACAGTTGTTTCCATCAAATTCTTCTCATTTTTTAAAATTTAGCCGTTAGGCTGAGTCCTAAACGCATATTATCTTATGAAATTTCACATAAAATATTTCTTTACCTGTATATTCAATACAGGGATGAAATTGTGAAATATTCCATAAACAAAATCGAATATTCATTTAAGTTTGCACGTTACTCTTAAGACGTTCTATGTTGAACATTTGAATTTGTTTATCATGGTATTTCAGTGGTATGCTATAATAATTTCGAGCTTAACTTGCATGTTTCTAATAATGAATTTATTGTATATTAATATTTTATTTTCGTAGTTCACAACTTAAAAAACTGAAGTAACTTTTGAGATAGTTACTGAAATCTGTATTGAATATTTAACTAATGGTATAACTTGTTCGTAAAATAATTTATGGTTGGTATCTCAATAAATTAAATACCCAGCATGAGTCAAAATTCTCTTTATTTTCAATTACTATACCAAGATGAAAACTCAAAAACTATCGGAAACTAAATTTAAGAAAAATATATTCCTCGCAACTCATCTTCTGAAAAAATAAATTTTATCCTATTATCGGTAATGAAATATTTTATTTTAAGTTTTTACAATCTAGAGTATTACATTAAAACATTAAACATAAGTTACTAATACCGAAAATAAAATTCATTAAACAATAACAAAAACACTTGGTCAGTTTAAAAATCATTGACTTTTATTCTAAATAGTATTCTACAGTAATACTATTTCACTAGTCTTGAAAAGTATGGCATCATCGCCAACGAACCTATCCTAGCTTCACAAAAGGGTTGTTAAGCAGAAGTGCAATACACGGAAGTTGTCCTGCAATAGAAATATGCAAATTAGAAAATATAGATACGGTATACATATGCGAATACTTTTGATGTAATGGATGTAGTGCACATACCTGCATTGCAACATTGAACGTTCAAACAACACGACACTTCTTGTGTAAAAATATAGGTCAATATTGAGCAATTAACAGGCAAACCCATTCTATTTTCACTTTGAATATTTTTGAAGTCTTCAAAATCAGCTTTTTCAACAACTTCAGCGTGATTTGTGCTGCATAGCATAAGAAATATTGTTGCACATGCAATCAATAAAGTCATCGCGAATTTCATGTTGATAAACGTTCTGTAAATATTTAAACAACAGATTACATACAGTTTAAAAATTTATGAATTTCAGGGGACGATTATATCCTATTTTGCGTGATATTAAGATGTGATCACAGTTGCACATACCTGAGATTATCAGACGAAAATGCAGTAACTTTGCAATTCTATATTCTTATATATATACTATACTTTCTGCGTCAAAATTCCCACATATGCAACTTATGCATACAGTATAATATTTAAATTACTACAGTATAACATTTAAATTAGTGGTATTTAAAAAGTAAATCCATAAAGTTTGGTGATTCCTTCGTCATGATGATACCACATCTGCATTTCATATTCAATGTCCAAAATATAAATTTTAGGTCTCTTTACTAAACTGCAAGTGCGTCAGAAAACTTATACTTGCAATTTAAAATATGTTATACATAAAGCATGTTCAATATATGATACAATTTATGATTATTGAATGAAAATAACTTTATATGATTATATACTTTCGAAATTTAAATGGGAAATTGGCACTCTGTCATAAAATATCTTCAACAATGTGAAGTTCAATAAGGTGCCATAAATAATTTAGAAGTCGTTCTTTAACATTTCAAATTATCTGAAATTGAACTTGTGAAATTGTGTTGTATAAAACATAATAATTAATCTTTAAAATGATATGTGGGTATTGTGTTATGGATGAAAGTTTTCTAAAAATTTGTCTGTATTGCCTAGAATATAGGCAATAAGTAATAAGTTATAACATAGTAATAATTCCTTTTCAATCTTTATTTCTTCGGACATCATGTGTTCAGCCTGTTTCACAGAATAATGAATTGATTGAGCTGCTGTCATTGCAGTAAAGGGAAAGTAGGGGTAATTTTTGTAGATGTCACTCTAAATTTTAATTCCAACTTCCAAATTTCTTCTTCCTAAACCATTCATGCAATTCATGCAATTTGTTTAGTTTTTTAATGTGCTCTCTTCATACATTATCATCACCATAACGGTATTATTTTATCTATTAATTTAGTAAATGACATATTGCCCATTTTAATAGCTTTTTAAACATAGTCATTCCCAAATTGGATTAAATGCAGTAATTCTGCCATATGACATTTATTTGCTGGCTGTATACAAATGATACGGAGTTGAATGGAATTCTTTTTCCAGCAATAAATGTTTTTGCTAATTTTATTTAAAAAAATACATACACTGCAGTTTTCTATCGTTAGATTTGATTTTCAAAAATTATACAAGATGTTTATAATTTGAAATGTATACTAGTTTCTGCGAGAGTAGACATATTCTTAAAATGACAGTCAGATATTGATTGTTTTGCAAAAATTTCCATTTTAAGTTTAGAATTTTATTTTAGAAGACCATGGACAAATAAACAAAATGATTCGGAAAAAAATGTTTTTAAATAACCTCTTTTATTTCAATATTCTACAATAATTGAAGTCAAATTCCAAGAATTTTTCCAGAATTTCACCATGTTCTCCAGGGCAGGCGCTGTTTTATGAGAAGTATTTAAGCAATAATGAAATGAATGGAATGTCACCTGGGAAAGAAAAGAAAAATCTTTGTAATGATTGTAAACCTTGGGTAGCATGATATGTCAATACGTAATGAATCTTATCCTAGCTAAACAACGAGTTTGTTAGAATTTATGTAAAGGTACATTTACACAAATGCTATATCCAAATCGGTTTTCAGCTAGGTACTGGGTCGAAACTTAATGATCAAGATACGTTATTTTATACTTGTAGACGGCAAATGACAATAAATAATTCACTGTAAACCTACCTGACACGCAACATGCCGCATTTATGGAGCAACATGATTCACGACTAAATATAACATTACATGTGCGACAGTCAAAATCTAGATTAAATCGTTTTTCACGTCCAGTGTTATATTTTCTGTTATCTGGTTCGGAGTTTTCTTCCACACTGACTTCGTCCACTGCATTATGAATTTTGTCCACCTCAGCATAAATGAAGTCACTCCCTGTACTGTTTTTATCAACTTCACCACCATTTTCGTCAAGATCTACTTCTTCCACACCAAAAGTGGCATTGTGGACGTTGTGCAAAGATGCAGCTACTAATAGTATCAACAGCACTAGTTTCATGTCGATAAATTTCCTAAAAAACATTAAACATGAGCGAATTTAAATACTTTTTAACATTAAAAAAGACGGAATAATAAAATAACTTTGCTGATGACATTCGATTACCTGGAAATTTCTCTTGGCAAACGATGGCGAAAGAGGAAGTGGAAGAATGTTGCTTAAAGGTTTCACGAATATACAAGTATATATATACGTAACATGCTCCTAACGAAAATAGCGTTTTATAAATTGTTATTCTATATACTGTATGTTTAAAAATTATGACTGGCATAGAAAATTTATGCTTAGCAATTTTGTTTATGATTATGGTTTTTTTTTACAATTATGGTATCAAGAAAACATTTTTAGTTTACTTTTTTAAAGACTTTTACTAAAATGTTTGATTAGCTATCAATGATGTTTATTGGAGCAATTTTAAATGAGTCATATTCTGTTAAAAAGGTACTAAATTCACATCACAAATAACCGTTCCCTTATAATTTACTTTCAAAATTAATGCCAAGGCCAGTTTCTATAACTTAATATTGTATAGTTGAACACCAAATTGAATTGAACACCTGTTCAAAGCAGAAGTGTTCTTGAACTTCTAATACTTTCATGATATAGTTTCCTCTGTCCCCTTCTTTATATCATCTTGTGCTTTTTTAACACTACGATGATTCTTGCAAGTATGAAAATTGAACCACATTTCCAAAAATTTAGTTACAAAGTTGATGATTCGGTATGGATTTAAAAATAATTTGAAATCATCGCGTATACGAATTCAATTGATAAATTACTGATGCAAAAAAGTCAAATATGCGAGTATAGAATGTCACAGCTATTCGAATTTGGCCCGCGGGCCGTAGTTTCCTTTCCTTATCAAATGTCACAGAGGTACGTATCTGTTTCAAAACTATACCATGTTTCTTTGGAAATTCAGTTCCTAGAGTACCTAATTATTGAAATACCATGCGGTATTGAGGTAAAACTTGTATACCAAAATTGATTTTAAAGTTTGTAACAAATACAATAAGAGATAAACAATGTTGAAATTCTTTTATTCACTATTTATTTTGTAGTAATTCGTTGTATTCTAAGTTTGATGTTCGCCATTGTTCTACCCAATGAATTTCATAATTAATGAAAGAAATGGAATTTCACCTGCAAAAATAAATATAGCATGTCATTTTACATGCTCAACTAATAAATTAAAGCAAGGAATTTAAATTCATGGGATTATAACAGTTATGAAATGACCATGTTTACATGAGTGTTTTCTGCAACACTATTATGTTTAAAAAAGATAATGACAACATGCAAAGTATTGTCGATTTATCTAATAATATACCTTCTCTACAACATTTCATGTTTATAACACAGCACAACTCGTGACTTAAAAGTTGACCACACGTGTTGCAATCCAATGGTATAGAAAGTCGCTTTTCATGTTGATGGCTAGTGTTTTCATCTTCCATATTATCGATTTTATTGACTTCGATAAGTTTTTTGTCCACTTCAGCATAAGGAACGTAGGCATCGTCTGCTTTTGGGGGGCTCTCTACGATTAACTCATCTTTGTTTTGGGTCAAATATGCATTGCTGTCGTTAAATACAACTGCAGATAGCAGCAGGATTGATAACACAAGTTTCATGTTCTTAAATTATCTGAAAATGAAGAAGACAAGAGTTAAAATACTGTATAAGTGGAATTAATTATAACATACCTAAACATTACCTGAAATGTTCACGATACTATTTCACCTTGCAAATGCGTAATGTGGCTTTCAAATTAAGCATTTGTCCAATGTATGCTGAACTTTATACCGAATTTTAGCATTTTCATTTTCAAATAAACACCACTCATCGAATAAAATACTTTGTATTGATAATACTACTATTTCATATTACCCTTTATGACTATTTTTCAGAAATTGCAACAGCTTTTTGTTTATTGATACAAGTGGATTTTGAATGGATATTGTCATTTAACTTTAATGACGTTATGAATTCCTATAAACATTTATTGGTTACAGTTTAATAGATAGAAATTTCTAGAATTACCTCTTTAAATATTACGAAAGACTTGGTAAAGTTTCGAAAAAGGACAAACGTGTTTCTGCCGCTTGTTTTACAATCGGCAGTAACTTGAATCTGTTGCAAAACTTTTGCAATATGTCTTTGGTTATATATTACAATGTCGTATTCTGTCATGTTAATCCAACAACTATAATTAAACATTTTTGTTACATTGGGAAAATGACTCTTTCCAAACTTTCAAATGTTTAAAATTCAAATTCGTTTTTTTATGCTGCAGTCGTATTTCACAAGTCATTTTCTGACTGTTTAGTCACATTTATCAAAAATGTGTTATCTGTATACTGAAATTTTTATAATACAGATTCTGAACTTCTAATTTGTACTTATTTCGATATCAGCCTTAACCCGTTACTTATACAAAAACAGTATTCTGTCCATCCATCCAGTTTGTTGATCGTTATAATTTGGGAATTTTTAGATTTAAGACATGGGACCTTTTATTTTAGCAAAATACCACTGAATAAGTCTTGACTGAAATATTTGTTGGTATTCTTTGAGAAAAATTTCTTTAATGATTCAGACCTCGAATTCTGATAAAAAAAATTATATGTCAAACTCATTCTGTTATTGACATTGTTCATTATAAATCAAATGTCCTAATGCAACACTGTAATGAAAGTGATGTGGCTAGTGATATGACTTATCAATTTAATGGAAGGGATTAATAAATAATAATGACAAACTTATCCTTTCAATATGTTTATTTCGTCGGCATTTCAAAGTGATACACAACACCATACGTGAGTAATTTGAAACAGTGTGGCCCACAAGTCGCACATAAAACCTAACTTACTCGCGAAAATCATTTATTGTATATATTTAGTTTACTGCGGTGTACACGGAGTTACCGAAGTTGGTTTATATCCTAAAAAGTAAATGTAATCCTTAGTTGTCTTCCTCTATTTTCTATACGAAACAAGCTTAAATAAAAGAGCTTACCACAACAAAAAATATTTTTGATACAACACACGAAGCTTCCTAAGAATTGGTTATCTGCTAAACATTCATCGCACTTTTCCCAAAACATGAAAAATTTATCCTCCTCCTCGTTGTTTTCTATTTCTTGGACCTCTGAAGAACTGACCAAAAGAATGGACAGTACCAGCAGCAAGACCACGAATACTTTCTTCATTGCTGAAAATTGTAAATGAAGCAAAACTGAAAATGTGAAAGTAAAATAATTTTTTGAAATAAGTGAAAACCTGAAAATTCAATAAAGATGTACAGTGCACATACTCTGATATCAGCTTCAGTGTAGAGTATCATTAAAATAAGAAATTGTACACCTTATATAACACATTTTATAAATATGTTATTCAATGACGAATGCAAGTTTATATGGTTAATAGCTATGCACTCTTATGATATTCAAAGAATAAAATGAGGCTGATAGGTCTGTGGGTATTTCATGCTTGCAGTATTTCGTTTTTACAAGCTAAATGTTATAACGTTTTAACATAATAATAGTCACACAATGTAGGCTGCTGTTCAGTATATAAATTCTTTCATGTTTTTGTGGACACTTCCATTTGGTAGGATATTTAAGGGGCCTGATATAGTATCCTGAGAAAAACGGTGTATGTATTTACCACCATATTATTTTTCTCTTATATTATGAATATTAAAGTCCAAATTTAAATATTTATATTTTACTATAAATGATAGTTTCCTCTTTAAGTTTCTAAAATATGAAGGTTGGATGTGCCATCATAAAGATTCCTTATATTTAAACTAGTTGAAAGAACTTCATCGTTTTCATGACTTTAATTGTTAAAATGTCTCTGAAATTTCCATTTACGTATTTCGATGACTCGTAGACATTGAAAAAAAACAAAAAAAATTTTTTTTTCATGACGTCACTGGAATAAAGATTGGTTACGCCGTACATGTATGGTGTGTTTTTATTGGATATTAAGGAAGTTGAATGGGATTTTCCCGCCAGCTGTTTCAGTTGACTATATGGTTTTCAGTTTGTTGTAGTGCAGTATTTATCACAATTTAACAAACTTCCACTATTAGGTGCAATTTCAAAAATGAATTGCATTTAATTTACAAATTTACAACTTAATGAGTTTTTTACAACATATGCAAATTACCAGATGTACATTTGCGAATATATTCATTTATTACACATTTCACACATTAATATCATGCACATTGTTCAGTTTGATCAGTTTGCAGAGGGAAGCAAAAGTGTATATCGTTTACATTATTTTGAACTACTCTATATTATTTTCGTTGAAACATAATTAATAGAAGTCGAATTATTTTAAGAATTACTTGTTTTATTAAAAAAAATAATACAAATCATCCACAATATCGTATAAAAAGTACAAAACTTTGAAAATGGTTTCCACTAAAATGAGGTCTTCACTTTCATCTCGAATCATCATCGTCGTCATTACCATCTGATGGCGAGGGAGTATCTGTAATATAAAATTGCATTAATACAGCAAAAAGTGTAATTAAAATGAAAAAGAGCTAATATTAAACTATTAACAATGTTACTAACAGCAACATATTAAGTGTTTAATACAACACTTGACGATGCCCTCCACTGGTCGACATTGTTCGCAGGTATCATAAGGCCATAGAAAAAATCTTTTTTCACGTAGCTTCTCTTCACCAGCTTGAAGGACAAATCCTTGGACCATTTGGCTGACCATCATTATGCAAACAAGCAAAATGGGGAACATGGTTTTTCTATGTGACCAAACGTTTTTAAAAATTGAGAACGTCTGATCTTCACAGAAGCTGATAAGCACTGTGAATGTTGCATTTGCAAAATACTCTTTTTATATATGTGAACATAGTGTGAACACAAATCATAAAATCAAGATCTATTATTTTCTCGTATATATCAACTAATTGTTTTTATGAGACTTGCCATGCAATCATCAAATCCAGCTTACAAACAATGTTTTTGTCATCATTGTTACATGGTATATCATATTTGTTGATAATACATAGGAAACTATTAAAACTATTCATTCTGATTTCCAAGCGTACCTAATAAACAACATTGCAGGTCATCGTACCTTATACAGAACACATTGACCCCAGTTGATTAGAGAAGAAAAGATATACGAATTTGCTATGACTTGAATGAGTTTTAAGTTGATTTTTGTTCTGAAGTCGTTTGAAGAATGTTTATGAATTTAATTAGTGCCAAGAGATTTTGAATAAGCTTTATTACGAGAATGATCTGGTGCAACTGATTAATATTTAGTTTGATCCTTATTGTATCAGGGTTTGTAAATTTAACTGACTTCTGAAAGTACCATGATCAAGTCAAACAATGTTTTATATATTATGTTTTATTATCTTAAGAAAAAGTACAAATAGTCCTAAAATTCTATCATGAAATAATGTAACAAAACAAAATGGAGAATGTCTTCCATTTACACTTCCTCTTCAAACTTCAAACATAATGAGGGATGTTATGTTGTTCCAATGAAGTGATGTAAAATTTATTCTTAAATGTACCTGCAATAAACACAATAAAGCATTAAATATTATATTTGGTATATTTTCTTCTTAAGCTTTTTCCTGACAAATATCCTCAATAGATAATAATTTAGTAATTTTTCCTTACTTAGCAACAGAACGAGTACTTTAGACAGCACCACCATTTTCCCCATCTTGCAGTACACACTGTACAATTATTGTAGGGCCAGAAAAACAGCCTTTCGTCATTTGGTCCTTCAATTTCTTGATTGCCCAGGCTATGAATAAATTCGATAACCAAAGTGATGTAGGCTAAGAAAGTGATTAGCAGAACCTTCATTGTCTTTCTCTGAAAGTATTAAATATTTCGGTGATTTATTCAAACTTTCGACAACAGGCTAGTTTATATTCTATAAAACCTAGACATACATGGTAGACATACTTACTTGCTTCTGTTAAAATAACAAATGTATCTTTATAGACCTTTTTTAGTAAAACATGTGATGAAGAATTATTTTAAGGAAGCTATTTATACTTGCACAGACAAAACCAATAGTTTGAACCACCCATCCTATAAATCACAGGTGTTTAAACTACAAGTATGGTTGAACTTTCAATTTGAAATAATACACAGCTACATCGAATATGTTTTAAATATGCGATGATAAACTTCCGGTATTGTACAATAATTTTACTGTTCCCCGTATACTATTGCTAAAAGGCTGCCTTGTTTGTATGTTGTTGCCACGTCAATCTATATGTACACAGGGTGAGACATAGCCCAATACTTATTGAATATCTTCACTATGGCAACATTTAGGTAAAATCTAATTTCAAAATTTTGTAGGAAACAAAATGTGAGGCTAACAGGAAACATGTTTCACGTGACATTAGGCATCTATTTCACGGTTGGTGCGATATTAAAGTTTTAGCCATTAAGGATATGGCAAAGCAATCCAATTAGAAACTTATAAAGCGTCGTCAAATTAGTGTAATGTGTACGTTTGCAACACTAATTACGCATAAAAAACGTTTATTGGTCATGTTTTTATTTCAAAAAGTCAGCAATCATGCATTACAACAATGCTTGACAGGAAAAGCAAATTAATGCATTGATGGTTATCTGCAGATGGTACAACTCCCGAGATTCTAACATTTTATGTACATAAAATATTTGAATCAAATTTAAAGTACTTTGAAGTCGAATCATCCTATGAAAGAAGATAAATTCTGCATTTAATTCATAATTAATCCTAGCTTCTCTTATTGGAAGTTTGCAGTTGTTCTATAATGAAAAACGAGAATAATCTGTGATCTAACCATATTAATTTTTCAAAAATGATGTGCTCTCTATTATATACGCTATAGTCAAGTTTATTATCTTAAGAAAAAGTACAAATCGTCTCAAAATGTTATAATAATAAATGTAACAAAATTGAGTAGGACTCTCTTCTATGTATTTCCTCTTTAAACATAATGAAGATTATCATGCTGAACCAATGAAAGATAATGGTTATCTCTCCATGTAATTGCTGGATTCTGTAAATCATTAAACATTTTAAAACATTAATGGCCCGTAGTTACAACCTTTTCTTGATACATATGTTGTTTGTGTTTAGTGTTTTTATAGATCTCAAAATATACTTTGGATACATATGTGGTTATACTCGATGCATAAAAAAATACTTATTTGAACACTTTATTTGAACATAGACATTTTTTAAAATAAATTAATTATAAAAAAGTCTTTTTAGTTAGTTTTTTTTTTTTAGCAATTTCTTAAAGAAAATTCATTAATTCACACCTGCTTAGCCATTTCGATTCGAAAGTAATATTTCTACCATGCATGTAAACATTTACAAATCGGAGTTTCTTACTTACCACAGCAAGATGAGTAGGGTATACAGCACAATGTTCCCCATTTTTCCATACATTTATCACAACTCTGGTAGGACCAAAAAAAGAGCCTTCCGTCACCAGGTTTCTTTATGTCTTGGCTGTCGAGGCCATGAACCAATTCACTGACCAAAATGATGAACGTCAAGCAAATGATTAATAAAGCCTTCATCTTTCTCTCCCTGAAAGTAAGAAATATGTCGATATGGTTTGGCGAGTGAATGATTCAAACTTTACACAGAAATTCTGCGAGCGTTTTTAGATAATTTCCAAGAGCATCATTTAAAATGCTAGCTTTCTATGTCAAACTTACTTGATTTAAAAAAGATATGAGTATCTGGATGAGACTTTTTTAGAATAAAATATGTGACGAACAATTTATTTAAGGAGGCTTATTTATACTCTTATCATCAGAAATTTCATGAAGTAATACTGTGTGATGAAGTAGTCTGTACTATGCTAGTCAGATTTAGTAGTCTTTTCATTTTATTGCGTTTTTTATGTTTTTATTATAGGAACAGTTTTAATTTTGCATAGATACCATATTTTCAAAATATCCGCAATTTGAATCCTCCACTCGTAAATCATAGGTGATTAACCTACGGTCGTATATGTGGCATTTTGTTCAGACAAATATACAACAATACCGTACTGGACTTGTTTGAAATATGTGACTTTAATTGCTATCTATATATAAATATAAAAAACTCGTACATACTGTATAATAGCACTATAGTTGACACGTTAAAATTTCCATTTATTGAAGATTATCTGCATTGATGACTTATTTACGTGCAGTTCGCAAAGATATATACAATTACGTTTTAAAATTACGATATGTTTTTAGATAAAAATTCAGTCACCTATTAAGAAATGAAATATTTCAATTTATTATTTTTTACAAAAATATTCTTTATTGAGCGTATAGTTGAGACTAATAAAGGAAAAGCGGAATTTGGTTACATTAACAGCATTCTACAGAGCATAAACTTTGAAGTATTTGAGAATGAGAAATTATCAGGGTGCTTGAAAAGGTCTTGGAGCATGAAGATCCAGTACGCTTAACCTGAAGAGATCGTAGACATCGAAGAGCGTGTGGATGCTTAAGATGTTGTGGACACTGAAGACGTTGTGGGCACTGAAGACGCTGTAGACACTGAAGACGTTGTTGGCTCTGAAGAGGTCGTGGGCACTGAAGATGCTGTAGACACTGAAGACGTTGTTGGCTCTGAAGAGGTCGTGGGCACTGAAGAAGTGGTTGGCTCTGAAGACGTTATTGGCTCTGAAGAGGTCGTGGGCTCTGAAGACGTCGTTGGCTCTGAAGACGTCGTTGGCTCTGAAGACGTCGTTGGCTCTGAAGATGTTGTTGGCACTGAAGATGTTGTGGCAATTGAGGTGGTAGAAACTGTCGACGTAGTTGTGATTATAGGTCGATAAACTACGTTAAAAATGTGTCTTGAATTAGTAGAATGTAAAACGCAGATTTTGAATGTAGTTAATCGTAAATTCCATATATGCTTGCATAACTTGATGTAAAACAAAGTACAATATTTATGAAAAATGTCATGAATAATATTTAAATACGTAATGATGAATATATACATACAGCAACATTTGAAGAACTGCAAGCAGCATAAGAACCGTCCCCGACGTAGTAAACATCTGGCACAATTAGTGGGCCAAAATAGTCTTTCCTCAATCTGACCGTCTCCGAATTGGTTTCCAACAATATTTTCTCCTGTCACATTGTTGACATTAAACAAGATGAAGGCAAGATTCCCAACGATGAAGAGGGAGATGATTAGTTTCATCGTTTTGCAGTAAAATTGCAATGAAATAATATTTTCCCAACATCAATGCTGGTTATTTATACTCTCGGGCTGTATCAGCAATCTAGTGTTTATGAAAGAAAATCTCTGACGAATATTTTGCATAAGTTATATAAGTTTGTACTTTTTGTTAGCATTGAGAAGCCATTTTATTAATTCTATTATTGCTATATGATTTACTTTACGTTAAATTGTAAACGTGTTATAGCGATAAGCAGAATGTCAAGTGCGTCACCTGGTGTTTTGCCTTCCTTATTGGGTCCACGTGGATTTGTATACAAGTCAGTTATCTGTATTATAATGGAATTAAGCGGCATTAACACCCCCATTAAGCACCTCCCATATCAACCAAATGGGTGGAGCAAAATTGGTCGATTGACGTGCATAAAATACATTATTCATTTTTGTTAAAAAATACTTGTATTAGCCAAGCAAACAAGCTAAAAATTGATGTCTTACTTGATAACGTACTCAGTTGAACATTATATAACTCATTACAAATAAAGATTCTCCAAACTGACGACAACTTTACTGACATTTTATTCCTGAAATTATGATCACACATATTGTATGCAGTCACTACCCAATGGTGATAGCTGATAGTTTCGAGTTTTTCATTAAATCTTGGGTAAAATTATTATCGGCCACCAGAAGAACTTGATGCATTATATGCTACAGAATATGATGAAAGAAAAAAAATGTTATTAATAAACTTCCTAAAATTATCTTATTTCTCTGTAAGTTTACATCTATATTCGATTTAAAACTAAATACAAATACCAAGCGTAAAGTAATCTACATTATATACTTACAGCAGCATGCATAGTTCTTGAGGCAACATCTCCACAATCCCCAAAGAGGAACGCACATTGAACAGTCAGTAGGCCAAAAAAATAATTTCTCATCCGATTCATCAATTTTTTCCTCTTCTAAGCTTGCACGAATTATAGAGCAACTTATCGACATTGCACAAACAAACAAAAATGCAATTGAAATATTCATATCTACTACTGTATCTTTCACTGCAAATCGA
>JAQGBW010000054.1:0-74707 GCA_034698625.1 Julus scanicus | reverse complement strand
CATTATCTGATATGCGTACTGATGTACAATATATTTTGTCTGTATGCGAATTTCATTTAATGTTGACAATTTATAATATTGCAACGCTTTCTTATTTCTCAGTGATTTACACAGTTGTCTTGATGTGAATAATTTAAAAAAAATGTTAAATAAAATTTTCTTAGCAAGTTTTTCTTCGAAACGACATTTCACTTTATAGCTAATTTATTTTTAATTTTTAGTATGTTATCAACTACATACTAAAACAAGTTTTTAATTAGCGTATACTAGGAATATAATTAAATAAAACTTGTTTTTATTTACTGAAAATAGTTGGTCGTACTAAAAAACAGGAAAAACTAATAATGTCTTTTTTATTTAGGAATGGGCTCATTAGGTTAATAGACTAGTAGTTACTATATAAACAAATTACTTATGCGCAAATAAGGTGATCAATTAGAAAAAAATTAAATTTGAATGAAGTGAATAACTTGGTAGCAAAAACAGAGGAGAGTTAACCAGTCAAGCAGACCAACCTAGACTAACCAGAAATTTTCAATTTCAGGAGACATCCACTTGTTGACAACAATCCAAACATAATTTACTGGTCAAAAGACAATGACCGAGAAAGAGTTAAAATTACAGATGTGGTATTATTTTTAATCCTTTGGCGATTATTTTGAGAATCAATAGTCCTGGTTTATTGGCTTGAATCACTTTTTGACGTATTGAGCTATTGTAATATAATTGACAATTTGAGCTCATTAAATTCTAGTGTTGTTAAATTTGATAGTTGTAATATGATCCTTCCTATGATTTAGCAAAGAGGATATCACTTTGCTTATCAAGGTTTCGACAGCTCTACATCATTTGTGATACTTTATTATGACAGTTGTAATGGGCAAATAATTTATATGCTGATAAAAATAACTGGATGCAGTTGCTTAAACTATTTCATTAATAGGACCCCATTACCAACCGTGTTATATTTTATTCGATGGAATGTATTTCAATGTTACCTATCTAAAATGCAAAAGAATTAAAAGCGGTCCTAAAATACATAGTTTATCAAAATGCAGCAACTTTAATAAATTTGCTGGGCAAAAAATGAAAAATAATTAATACATCATTGTTGCGTACATGTAGTACTATAATGGCTGCGTTTTCGTCATTTATATTGCATTCGTCCGATTAATTATTTATTAGAATTTGGTATGTAAAGTTTGGGAAATTGTGAATTCTTGGTGGGGACACAAAATCCCATTACTATTAAAAACACAACACGTTTTCACAAAAAACCTGTCTAAAATATCTCAAAAGACGTAACCTAATTTTCTATATGTATACGACAAGACGAACGTTTGACACATAAAGAAATGGCAAAGTTCAGGTATTTTTTAAAACTTTTTCTCATAAACTCGTTTGCATACTCTTTTTAACTACAATAATTTATGTTCAGCTCACGTGAGTAAATTTATATTCACATTATATCGCTTTATTTTGCTGACATATCCAATTAATTGTTGCGGCTATCATACTAAATCGCCAAGGTTATTAATAAACAAGGTAATTGTTGATATTTCTAATACTTTCTTTTTTTACTAATTAACAGATATTATCAATGCAAAAAAGCCTTGAGCATGATCTACAGCTTTGCACATAGATAAAAGATGTGGGTATAGTATACAAGTTTAATGCCAGCTACTAATTAAAAAAATACCTGTGGATATTAGGAAAAAAGTTGCAAAAACCTTTAAAATTTCCCTTCTGCAAATATAGTGAAATTTTCCACCGTCAAGGAAGTGATAAGATAAAGTGTGTCTACGAACTTCGTTACCATTGACGTGATGCCAATACAACCCAACCTTGGATATTTAATTTATTTCAGAAAAACATTTTAAATAAAGGAAATTAATTCAAATGCTTTAGGTTTAAAAGATATAGACTCAGCCCATGTCACCAGAGTTATTTAGCATGCTGCTAACCTACACCTCCATGCGTGCAGGCAATACATTGTTCAACTGGCAAAAGCCCACTTCTGATTGGCTGTTTGGCAAGTAGTTAAGTTGGTCATGAAAGCCATGCTTTTTTATATCATATCTCTGTTTCCAGTCTGTTTCATTTGGTGCTTCTGCTTCCTCGTGTAGGCCGAGACAAGTAGACATGTGTGCAACAACTTTAAGTTAAGTTTGAAACCATGGGAATGATAGAGAGCAAATATCTAACAACTTCTGTGGATTACAGTTGCTACGAAATTGGCCATACTTGGTCACCAGTATGCAGCACTGCAATCTACATGTTCACGTCTGCAGTCGTGAAACAATCTTTTAAACTTTATGCTGCCTTCTACTTAGTAAGTATCTCAAGTTCTTTTTGCGTTCTTTTTGCAGTGGTGACATTCCGTGAGTTTAGAGGGGGGATTGTTCAGTATTTAGGGTGTAAACCATGAGTGCAGTGAAGGGTCACCACCATGAAGTTGGGCCATCTTGGCAGAATTGAACTTTGTGTATTGTTTACATATCACAACACGTACACAATGTGCAGTCAACGAGCTATAATAATACGACGTTGATTTTCATGAAGGTAGTATTTAAATATGTGCTCTTGGTACTTGTTGCTTGACCCATTTTTGAGTTTGCCCGAGCATTGACCTTTCTTCAAGCAGCTAGTAGGTTTAAATGCGGATCTAAAATTTATTACAATCACAGTACACGTCTTCTGACGTTTCAATTCAGCTTGTTGGGAAAACCTTTTAGTTAACCTTATTAAAGAAAAACCAATATTTATAAATAATAACCTCTATATCTGATTATTTCATTAACTCTTTATTTATTTGAAATGTTATCATCAAAAAGACTGACTTTTGTTGCAATTTGAAAAGCTTATTAAGAAGATTCGCGATTAATTTTGATAGTAATGCTGTTGAAAATGCATAGAAGAAGCAATATTTGAACATTAGTATCTTTATGCACAGCCCTGGTCACACATGCCTCAAGAGAAATATATGTACTCATACACACAATATTCATTACTGAATTTTCCGCTTGAATTTTGAGGTAGTTTTCAATTAAAACTGTTATAAATGAATTTATGGATTCATGAAATGTATTATTTAGGACAGCTTACTGAAGCACCCTGTATATAAGGTGGGCGTTGTTTACCAATACAAATTTGCAAATTTTGTTATTCCAGGTAAATTTTCTTTTACAAAAACAAAAAATTGAGAGAAAAAATCTGTTGAAGTTAATATCTAGCATTTTGAGATCAACTTTCTTCTTGGGTGTTACAGCGTTTTTTCATCTCGGTTCAACATGCGCTATACGGTTAGTGTTTGATGATTTACATACTACAATATACACTTATCTATGACAAAATTTAAGTTAATAAGAGTACAATGTACATATAGCATAACTGTGACCAGAAGTAATTGAGAGACGAAAATTCAAGTCTTATGCCTACTATATTTTAAAGTCTCAAACATATGCTCATTGGATAATAATTTTATTCCTTGTTTTCTGACAGCCATTCCTTAGGAAGATTTTTTCTTTGTACTGCAGGATTTATTCCAGGAATTATTGGAGGCATAACCGGCATTTGCATAGAAGGGGAAAATAGGTAAGTAATATTCGCATCAAATTACTTAAAATTAAAAATAGATGGATTTTATCAAATTTTTGCTGCAGGTCCGCCACTGAGTAATCGTTTCGTTTTAGGAGGAGCGCTCTTGCTCTCTATGTTGCCAACGTGGTAAGCAATGAAATTATTTTTAAATGTGATATTTCCACGAAATTTCAATACTCTGCAAATTACTGACAAACTAATAACAATACTTATTTATCATAAATGCATTAACAAATTTCTGGGGTTGTAATTGTCTTGCATTGTTAAAAAATAGATGGATGTCATTCTCTAAATATTTAACATGCACAATGTTTAAGGTTAATGTGAGATTTTGGATTTAGCCCGTGTAACGACTTGATTTCCTTATAAAGTGCGTGTACATCATATTGATCTCAGATGCTTTGGAAGTGGGACATTTTCCTAGCTGAAACTGAATTTTACAATAAAAATACACATGTGGCCTTGGTATAGAGCTTTGTTGTTCATGACAATACCTAGTCAGCTCTGTCTAGCAATTTGCACACGTTGCAAAAAGCATAGTCATCCAGGTATTGTTTGATCACCTGTATTTGTGAAGTTTGTAATCCTTGAATATAAAACCTGCAATTCGGTTCTTCTTTAACAGCTTGGGAAGCATTCTGTTGCAAAGTCGAATAATTGCATCACAATTTTTATGTAGGCTATGTCACATCCAACCATTATTGTTCATATCAAGACTTTTGAGTAGAAGGTATATTTAGAAATACAACTTCTCTTCAATTGTAGGTCAAAACAACATAACAAAGTCTAATTGCTGTTTACATGTTTTATATTCACATACAAAATTTGCATAAACCCCTCCAACCTGGGGGAACATCTGCTGGATAATCTAAAACCCATGAAAACTGTATACGTTCTTTATAAAATATATTCTGATAATATCCACGTGTATTTTCTATGTACAGGCAACTGAAACAGTTTATCGCATGCTAGTAAATCGGAATGTAATACGTGCAGTACCAAATGGAGAGGCAAGTGTATTTCGACAGCAGATCCATTCATTATTTTAAACATATCTGCGAATTTACACATTTTTTTAAATTTTTGTATTCGCAGATTTTACTGTTTAGCTTTGCAATGGCCCTATATATGCATTTCACAAAGTAAGTCCGGTTTTTTTAAAAAAAATATCTAATTATCATCGGTTAGATAAATGTTTTGTAGCGCTTTTGTCTGTTATTGTAAAGGTCGGTACGCACCAAATCAAACATTATAAAACACAAAACATAAACACGAAACACAAACTTTCTAGCGTGTTTTGAAACATGGGTGACACAATTGTTGTAAAACACGGAAAAAAACACGAGTGAACGCACCTGATAAACATTTCATGAAGCAAAACAGACTTTCATATTGGATTCAATGCTCTACGTCATCAACTACGTCACGAAACATTTTCGAAACATTGATTCCTGGACACACCAAGATGTTTTGTGTATGTTTCGTGCTTTGTTTAGTGTTTTATAAATGTTTTGTTTGGAGCTTAAGTGTCAATTGAACTCAAGTCACTTCATTTTCACACAAGTCTCACGTACCGCAGCATAATGTGCGCAATTTTCAAATTTCTTGAAGGTTATCTGCAGGCAATTTCTATAGAATTTTAATCTCTTTTCTTTTGATATTATAAAATAAACTATTCTGTACCATGTTTATGAATACTGTAAATAACATTTCAAAATGGAGAGGCAATTGTCATGAGCATGCCAGGTTGGCACCTCCGTAAGGACCAACTTAAGGCATTCCTACCTAACAAGGAAGTGGGATGCCACCTTGTTTACTAACAAGCAGAACCAAATAAATACACCATACCGTTCCTGATTAAAAGTATAGTTTAGGAAAACGGCAGGTATATGAAGCTACTTAGTATGAGAAAAAATAATTAGTGGTGATTTCATTTGATGAAATCATTGCTTCTTAAGCATTATAAAATTACATAGACATTTTTAAATTAACAGAACACGAAATCAATTCTTTTGAAATGAAAAAATGAGCGTTTAATTAATGAATTTGTTTGCTTTTAGACAACATGGATCTGGAGATGTAATGTCCAAGTTTTTAAAGTAAGTCAATTTGCTACTTTGGAAACACTACTAAATGAAATTAGTTCCCCACAGACCACAGATCATTGTCATTAAAAAAACGTTCATTGCATTACTTCTTACAATAGCAGCTCATATTTTTACGAAAACAAGATTATTTCTTGTGAATAGTCTGATGCCCAAACAACCTGTAGTTCTACAAACTGCCATTGCATCAAATAAGCAAGTTCTGTAATATAGATTGCTTTTAATTCTGAAATGCAATTCATTATCAATACCGGTAGCCTATGTATATCATCAAAAATTATCTTCAGTGGAAGTTAGTTAAATTCTATATATCACAAATTGTTTATGCTTTAATTAGCTTTACCCAAAAATATGGAAATCTTCCCAAATTTTGGATGCAAATAGAATGGAAAGTGTAGTAGCGTAATATAAGCTTCACTTTATTTTATATGCTCCAACTACTTTTTGGAACTTTCCCTGTTATTAACCATCAAGTTTTTTGCTATTTTACATAACCCTATGGTACATGGAAAGAGGTTTTTCACAATTATGAATATTATTTTTCATTTTTATTTCCAGTTTTTTGTTTGGAAAAACGAAAACTTCCAAAGCAAACCAAACAGAGAAGCCTAACAGTACAGATAGCAATTGTAATCACTCAAACAATGGTCATGCAAATGGACCTCCAATCTTAAGCGAAATTTCTCATCAGTCCAGAGTATGTTTAACTAAAATTCGATGTTTACAAAGGCACAGTTCTTGTAACCACCAATACAGCTGCGTTTACAACTGCCTTACTGTAAGTTTAACACTATTAAACCTGCGATTTTTAAAACAGAAATGCACATTTTTTATTACCTTGATTTAAAAATGTCTTTTCGGAATAACTGCACAAGAAATATCTTGTTTATTAATGTAATAAAAAATTGCAGTGCTGCTTCATATTATTTCATCTATTGGGTTCAACGAATGTCTTTCTGATTTACCTATACTTATTATTAGGGTTTTGCAAAATCGTTCGGCGTTGGATATGCTATTAACACTGCTCTCATACTTTCTTCAAATCTACTGAACTATATGAAAAATCCCAGCGTTTTAAAAAAGCAATTAGTCAGCAAGCATAATATGAAACTAGGATTATTTTTAGGTTGCTTCACTGGACTTTTTCAGGTAAGAAATAAGAACATCAGTTCGGTTTCTTGTCTTTACATTATCTAAAATTTTGAATAATTTGCATAAATTTAGACTACCTCGTGCCTATTAAGGTGGTGGAGTAATAAAGATGAGGACTGGCATGCCTTACCAGCTGGATTTTTAGCAGGGACATCCATGTATTTCTTCAAAAATTCCACAATTGCATTATATGTAGTTTGGAAAGTAATTGAGGTAGATAATTTTCATTTCTCTTCAATCTTGTCTTACCAAAAGTAAGAGAATTGTGCGGTTAGCGAATGGTGAACTGGAAAGTTCACATTCTGAGCTGAATTTGGTAATTCAGGAAATCTGGATATGAAGAGTTCTAGATTTTGTATTGTGTAGATTTAACAGTATGATTTTATTGAACTTCTTTTTATTTTAGATGTATTATCGGTCTGGTTTGGAAGCCGAATACTTACCCCGAGTGCCAGGATTTATGAAGATTCTATATTCACTTTCATGTGGGGTACTATTTCATTGTGTAAGTCTGCATATAGCATTAGGGGTGGTCACACAATTTAATGTGCTTTGTAGCACAACCAACATTATCTGCTATTTTATTTAAAAAGCTTTACATGCATAATTATTTCTTACAGGCTATAGTAGAGCCGCATAATGTCAAACCAACATACTACAAATTTTTGATACGCATCACATGTGGTTTGTAAGTATACATTGATCTCATTATTTATTCATTTATTAACAACAATTTGCCGCTTTAAAGATTGATATTAATATATATGCATAATTGATACTTGAGAATTGATTGGCAAATTGTCACTTTCATAAATTAATTTGCGACTTTTAATTAAGGTGGTATTTCATTTCGATTATTTCAGAATTGAGAAAATCAATCGTGAGCTAATGAGCGAATTTCTAATCAGATCGAACACACTGAATCCTAACTACTTACCAGCATTAGACAAACGATATATGACACCTAAAGCTATTGCATTTTTGTCAAACAAATTTCCTAACTTCTAAATGAAGAAGTGCAGCTGAACAACATAAAAACACCATTGCTGCAGATAATTCAAATTGACAATTGGCCATTATGCTTAACTTAAATTTTAACTTAGTTCCTGTGGTGTCATAATTATAACGATATAATAGCTGGTACAATTTGGACTGGGGTTAAAGATTCATAATAACTCGCAATAAGATACAGGTGTAAGAGTGACCTAGTGTCTCACAGGTGTATTTACCTCTGCAGTATTTTTAAAATGGTACCGAATTGTGATATTGTTAAATAGATACACAATAATGTGTTGTATTTTTAATATAAATATATTTGTATGAGCAGTACTTGTACAAGGAAACGTAAAAAAAAATTGTATTGCCTATACAAGAGATTTACTACCTACAATGTAGATTGTATCCCACACATGATGTGGTAAATTAATTTAATTAAATATAATATAATTCTAATATTTAAAAAAAATGTTTATTGTGATTTATTATTTGTAAATTACTACTACGTATACTTCAGATATTAATTTACGCAAACAGTTTACAATAAATAAAGCAGAAATATACAGCACATACGATTACCAAGGATTTCAACTAATGTCATGAAATTTACATTTAACAGCAGTTTCCAGAGCACATGTGACCCAAATCTACGTTGTTACATTTTAACAAACAGAACTCCCAACGGGCCAACTTAAGTTTCATGCAACCTAAATTAAGTTTAACCTTTTTTTCCAAATTGGTGACATATATTAAAAAAATTCCCTTGTGTATCCCAGTATTTTCATGCGAAAAATGCGGGAAATCGATAACCAACCTCTTGGACATGTCAACTGACATCTAGGCATCATGTTACCAACGGTGCATTTATCCTTTTCCCGATTGGCAGGCTGAATCTTATTACTTTATCGTTCATATTGGCATTGATACAGATGTGAAAAAGTGCACCTTACATAACAATCATATAAATGGTGATTTCAAGGAACTGTTAGGGCATTCAACTGAAATCTGGTTCAGTTTTGTAAGTCACCAAGAAGCGGTTTGTGGCAGCTGAACAGTAACCAAGCCAATTGTTTAAATTTCCCCTTCATGTTCTAGCATACATGTATATGCTCATGGATATACATGTATGTGCGTATTACTGGAATAGAGCAGATCACATTAATTTACGTGTGGTTTTCTAGGGTAGTCGTATAATTAAAACCAAGGTTATCTCTGGTCTAAGGAGTTCCCCTGTACTTTGTTAAGACTTTGGAACTGTTACTTTGGATTTTGATATAGGCTGCGAAACTTGGATTGACCCGACCCAAAGTGTTTCATCGGATCACATTACAGTTGGATCGTAGACAAAATAAATTAACAAATCAAATGGGGTTGAAACACACCCGGATTTGAGTTTTTCAGACGTAGGCTCGTGGCAACTAGTTGCAACTTGGGGATAGTTTGGCAACCAATTATTAAAAACAAAGAGGTCAATGCCAAGTTATGACAAATTGAGCTTTGTCTCGACAGCGAGGTGAACTTCTCCATAGCAAGCAATGACGTATTTTTAGGAAATACAAGACGAGAGTCCGACTTCCTTCCAGACTTAGTGGTACATCCAGGTTTTAATCAGATACTATTGGAATACAGATTTTCATTCGTGGGTATCGACAAATCGAAATCATGTCTAACATTACTTATTGCTTCACCCCAAATGAGTCAAAGTAATTCATCAAATGCATCAATGGATCAAAAGCAATGCATAAACAACACACTGTAGTTGTATATGCATGCAGTTCTCCAATTACTACCAATATTGTTCTTCAACAACATATAATATATTGGTTGTTATTGATATTCGTTCTTTTATGTTTATGAATTAATTCAACTAAAGAATTCATGTATGATAGCGGCATAAGTATTTTAGCATTAGGATAAAGATGGTCGCATTTGAAGAAACTTAAATTCTTAAGTTTCAATACTAATCATATTTAAAAGCTAAAAATTCGTCCGTGAACACACTATTTATTTACATAAATTATCTCAATTCTTCCTGAATGAAATAAAAAAGTGTCAATTCAATAATGTAAGACTTTTTTATAATTAAATTTTTATTTCACAGAAATAGCTCATTTATCCAGTAGCCCTATATTACCAAAGGCGAACAGGGGAAGCAGATATCAAAGTATAAAAAAATCTAAACTTCTAGATTATGATTTCAATTTTTCACTTCCAAAAGTATTTTGTTTTCCAATAATTGAATATGTATTAAAAAACTATGGAATCTTTCGAAGAATTTGCCATTGCAGGTACGAAATGGATTTCAACTTAGATTGAAAACTGATTTGCATAAATTTTATCCAAACGAGTACTTAATAACTTATGTTTTCAACCAAACCTGCATTCATTCTATGACTGCAGCTAATGTATTGTAGTTTTCAGTAATAGACTATATACGACTTTTACTAACTAAGGTGAGTTAGTAGAGAGTTTGTAATGAGCTATATATCAAAGTAATTCCAGTTCCACTACACAGTAAAACTGAATGTTTCAGTAAAATTCAGTTTGTTAAACAGAATCTATATGACACCATTTAAGACAGAAGACTTGTCAAATAAAAATGAATAAAAGGAACATTTATTAACATTTACAGAAGCATAATTTACAGATTTACAAATATCAAAGATGGCGTTTTCGTAAGTGCCTGGACCTTTAGCGAAGATAGCACCATCCGGATGAAAGAATACCAGACTAGTTGGGTTCCTCGGGTAAATCCTGTTGTTCAGTATCAATTGCTCCTTCCGAATCACAAGGCCTACACGCACACGATTCAATTTCGTTATATTTGTGGATGATGTGCCCTATCCGAATCTGCCTTTTCGTGAATTTAGCCACTTGACAGCAGCAGCCATGATTTAATTCGATGAATCTGGCTTGTTCCCCCGGATCAGATGTAATTGTGCTTCTGTAATAAAGAAGAATGTAAATAAGAATCTAAAATTCAATTAAAATAAACGATTTTTTTAAAAATCGTCCAGTGCTCATTACCTTAATTTCAAACACTGAACACACCCTGAAACATTAGAAAATTAAGTAAACAGCAGACAATCAATTTTAATTAATGATTTATTCCACTGAAATGAACAATTTCCAATGATGTTAACGCCAAGTTTTGCAAACCTTAATCCACGTTATCCCTCACAATTATCCCTATTATAACTAATTGTTTTCAAAATTACGTTGTTTTTAAATGTCACGTGGTACCGAACAACACTAAGAAAATAAATGTGAATGATATCTGGTAATGCTGATGCATGTTTATGGAAAAGTTGATAAATGCTAACAAGGAAAGCTTATGAAAACATTTAGTAAATATGATCGTTAAATAATTAGCTTACTATTATCACATAGTAAATATTATGTGTTGCCACGATGCAAGAATCTTAAACAGGTAATCTCGTCTTGTAATAAACAGCTTCTAGTACACGTGTATTCTTCTTGCTATATTTTACGAGCGTAACATTTTATGCAGGCTACACTATATGGAAATCTTTCTATGGTTCTGTTAATCTTTATCCAAATTTTGGAGTTTTCCTTCAGAATATCACGATAACTTATTTCGCAACATCCCCAAGTAGTTAATTCTGTACATTTAACCAGACTTGAAATCTCCAGACAGTAATGATTCAAATATCTAGACCATTACAGTTAAAAGTTAAGCCATATTTTTAAATACAGTAAACAGGAAATTTTAACATTTCGTATAAAAATTAGGGCCCTGACAAACAAACCATTCTAAACTAATTGTGGGTATTTGCGTTGGCATATAAAATTAAGATTAAATACACGAAGAGCAAGACATCATGTGCCTTTAATGAGTACTCGAGAAGTTAGCTACATGTATATATATTTCATAATAACACGCGAGTAGGTTATAACAAAAGGGTATACAGGAGCCCGTTAAGTGTGAAGGAGAAGTCTGTAAACTATGAATTAAGTTTTATTGCGCATCATATATGATGAAATCCTCCACTTCGAATTAGTCACAATTGCTTAACCCGAATTATTATCCCCTTCCTGTAATTAATAAAGCAAACCTGTCGCACGTCTGCTCATCCTTATAATTTCTCCATCACTTCTCTATTTTGTATTTGAAATTTCAATGTTTGCGATTTTTAAAAAAATATCTTAACCCCTTATTATTTTAAAAGGCATGGAAACTTAAAAAGTATAGAAAAGATAGATATTTTATTCCTAAGCAGCGGGTCAACAAACTAATTCAATGTTAAACATTGTTTATAGCACTATTAAATAATTATGATCTTAGAAGCTAATGATGGGTTTGTAAGGCGAGGAGCGAAACCATTAAATAATGCGATATTTCACACTTTTATAATTACCCAAGTAAGATGGAGGTGACAAAAACCAAACCTATTTCTCAACTCTTAAAAAACACAAAAAAGGACTCTAAATTCGTGGGATTTGCCTATTCTAATGTCCATGCTAATATCAAAAGAAACAACTTCGACATCAATTTTATATCTCATCGCTATTTAAAAGTTAAGACATAATTGGCTAGCTGATAAGTCATTCACGACACAATATGGATTTTTAAAACTTATTTTTCAGCTTTTTTACGTGATTTGGTAACGTGAAGACACACTACTACTCCTTTTCGTTTTATATGCATATCGTAATGAACACTGCCACTCAAGTATAGGCAATAAGCCAGGTGCTGTCTTGTTAAATGTGGCACCAATCTGCGATTAAATCGTAATAGTATACTAACTTTTAAAAGTGAATGATATTTATTTGCAACACACGAGCTACGCGAATTTCACGTGTTTCATGTAGAAATTCACGTGAAAACGTCATTATGTGATCATTCACATAATGGGGTATATTCATTAATGTCTGTTATCCCATGACTATTACATATATGTGAAGAACTTTAATTGCTTGAACTTAAAGGGAATATACTTTTACGTGCGTATCTTAGTAAAATAATTGCATTTACGACTGCTTTTAATATCTGTTTTATATTTCCATTTGAAATCTTAGTTTTCTATGCAAAATATATTTTTAATTTTTGTGAGAAGCATAGGCTGCTGCACCTGTTAGTTTTATACTACTTTTACAGTAAAAATTAAACGCCACCACATCTACAATACTTCACCTATTACCAACCTTAAATATTTGTTAGGGGTGTTATTTTTTTTCCTATTTTTATTCTTTACGTTTTTTCCAAACTGTCTATTAACTAACTCTGTCCCGTGTGTAGCCTATATGAGCCTCAGAAAAACCATGAAAGCTACATTAATAATTCCCAAACTTGACCTGCAATTCTTCCTAGGGTCAGGGACAAGAAACTGAAAATCTATTTGAATATGGTTAGGAATCCATTGTTAAAGTCCGCCCAAACACATCAAGTTACAAAAAACATGTTTTCGTTGTTGCATCCATTCGATTAATGACATCGAAATGGGCTAAAATAGCATGTGTTCAGCATTGGAAATAAAATAAAGAGATTGATAAAAAAAATGTGAAAATTTTGGTTGTAATGTACCTGATCACATAGGCTGTTGAGACGACACATTCGGGTACGTTTATCGTTGAAACATGGTTGTTGATATTGTACTCAATAAGTTGATTTCTGACTTCGCAAGCATTGTCCAAGTCAGCGAGTGTTGACATCGTTGACGGATTTGCTTTCGTAATGAAAAATAAGCTGATAGTCATAATTACAGGAATTAGTTGCTTTCCATGCATTCTTCTAGACGTTTTCAGCGGCCAACTGATATCGTCCGTTATGCTACAAGAAGAAAATAACAATTACCAACAGAAACAATTTAGAAATATTTTCATTTAGCTCTTATAAATCATTGTTTTACATGACATGTTGCCTACAATGCAATATGAGTCCTGATAACACAGTTAAAAGTGTACGCGCCATGACTGAAAATATTCTGTATTGATACATTTTTGTCACATTATGTACTAGATGGAGAAATTTCACAATATAGTAAAAAAAACCCTCACATTTTACATTTTTATTGAAAAATAAGATAATTAAGGGTAAATGATGAACTAACTTTCATAGCATCGGATATAAAATATTTAATGTTCATTTGAACTTATTTAAATTTCTATAACATAAATCAAAATGTGCATTAAATACCTGATTAAAAACATGACTTGTAGAATGATTATATTGCTAAATTTCGAGTAGGCACTAATTTTGGAGCGTTATCAAGACGCATTAAGATTTAGCAAAGCTTTTCAAATCAGCTTTTAGGGCGCTCCAATTACGCTCCTTAGTATACATCAGATATATTCAATTCCTAGGTTGACAGTATTAAAGTCATTCAACTATCTACGAATGTGAGATTGAAATAAATAAACACAATTTTTTGATTACACAATGGTTGAGTGATATTTTGTATTTCAAATTATACTCTATTCATAATAATTCATAATCTATTCATAATGACATTCACTTCTTAACTACATTCTTTAATTTAACGTTATTTAAAAACAAATGTTTGAAATAAGGTCAACAATAAGTGTATGATTTAGTTATCTGCGTTTAGGTGTATCGATATACGAGTGTTTGAATGGACAGAACGGGAGTGGGCACACATTCATAAAGTTTGTAAAGTTAACAAAGTAAAACAATATAATGAACTTACTTTTCAACTGTTCTTATTCCTTCACTCTTGGCTCGCTATTCAACAATAGGCAGGAGAAATTTCACTGAGTTACTGCCCTCCTAAAATCACGTTTTGCTCGATTTCTGTTGTTCTCTTGGCAGGTATAACTCTTTCCAGCAGCAGGCTTATGTGACTTTGCACCACCAAAAGTACAGAAGTTGATGGAAGCAATCGTGTCTGAATTCGTCTTGAGTATAAAACTTATTGTTTTCAGCGCCGTTTATATACGATATCTGAAGCAAACCAATTTCGATTATTAAAAGCGATGACGTCACCAGTATGTGCACCACGTAGCGTGTGAGAGGGTCCACGATTTACTTTTCCGTTCCAACACTTTGTTTTTTCATGTTTTTTTTAAGTCCCACTAAACGTTCGTGCCTTTTGGACGAAAAATATGAGTCGTTGGGGATAAAAGTGCCTCATCAAATTACCTTTTTTACAAATGAGACTCGGGGAGAGAAGAAGAGGGTATTTGGCCTACCCTCGTGCATGCATGCACATAGATGAGCCAGACAGATGTTAAAAACCTCAATTGACTGTTCGGTTATAGATTGTAAATAAAATTAGGATATTCCTTCCAACCTGCAATTAACTTAATGAGTCTCAAATGTTGGCAAGGGGTATAAAATAACGACTGAAATAATTGCTTTTGTGCAAACATAGTTTCCCAGTAGCACAAGTTTCTTCTCTGCTCTTTTCCGTGAAGAGCAATTAGCTTACCACTGACACTGACTAGTACGTACGCGTTTGACACCTTCTCTATGTTACCCAAAGGCAATGGGAGACTAATTAATATTTAACTAACATATAAACACTTATTCGAACTGATTGCATCTTCTGTCCATCAATCTGCAGCAATCAGACAAGAATGAAGATGCTCTGTCATATATTCTTGAGGATGAGCTCAGACTCCAGAGTAGTTATGGTACTGTTAAGACACAAATCGCACAATACATTTATGAAACTTAACACTTTTGGTCATATTTGGCACCCGGGGCAAAACACCCAAATTTACGCCTCCCCCTCCCCTCCACCTAGTACCTCAACTGATATTTGGAAAACAACATAGTTTGTATTGTGTTACTTAAAATAAGTGTTAAGTTTCAACAGTATTGAGTTTAATATATAATTCACTAAATCCATTTTAATATTTCGGGTGCTCCTTTAGCGCCCAGGGCGGATGCCCCCTTGCCATACGTCACTGCTTTTGGTATGATTCAAAGCAATTATAGACTGTAGGTACCTGGAGAGGACATTGTTATTAACAAGGGAAGATAGATTTAACGTCAATCACCCCGGGAACGTCCTTCTTACTAGAAAATTATCTCCCCTGTTAAATTCACTCGTATTATCCAATTTTGGAAAACAATTGGCTATAAATACATTTTTATTTCATAACATAATGATTAAGGCGTCAAATTACAATTCAACAATGATGCAGATAAACTTAATTACATTTGAATACAACTTAAGTGTTCAAATATGGGTCAAAGGTGAACAAATACCCCTTCCTGAGAATCTGCTACACAATTAATTTGATCATGTTCCAAAGCGGTAGTATTATGTAGTAATAACATTTGAGGAAGTGCTCATTTGAGGAAGTTGAGCATGTTCTCCACAAATTGGATCAGTACATCTGAAATTAAAATGGTTTTTTTTTTCTCAATTTATTCATATCCCTTAAGAGTTTGCCATTAGTAATGCTCGTCATTAAGTTGTTGCTCATAGCTAATATAGATATCAAATGCATATCATATTGGAAACGAGCTATTTGGCTGTCCATTATGCTGTTATAAAGGGGTCAATTATAAATACAAATTCATATATTGTTGTACATAAATGTGAAATTCAGATATACCGACAACGAAGTAGACAAGGTCATATCTAAATTTCACTAATCGTTGATAACCTTCAATAATGGCAGGCCAATTTTCAGATTTCAAATCTCGTACTGCACATATAGATCGTGTAAAAGATAATGACAGAAAACTAACATTTCGTGAAATTGAATTTTCACAATGTGTAATCAGAATTTGATAAAAATACAAAGCCTTAATAGCATACTATATTCATTATTATAAACAGTAATAAATATTAAAATACGTATATTTCGCAGAAAAATAGGGATGTATCACAATAAATTAAGTTGTATTTTTTTAAATGTGCTTTATAGGCTGAATTCGTTCTATTTCTATTTTAATACATTTTTTAAAGAACTATTCTAACCAATTGTCAATTCTGATAAGATACTCAATAAATCAGTTAAACCGCGTTTCTAGGAATCGTGCTTTAAAAACCAATTCAATTTACACGGCTTGAAAGGCGGCATACCGTAACCTTAACTTAAAATAATAACAAGAGGCATAAAAGTCTGTTTGAATAAAGTTATTATCAGTTTAAAGAAAGGTGAAACGAAAGTGAATTGAAAATTGAAAATGAGCTCTCATATCTTACAAATATATTTTGCAGGCAAAAATTCAACTATACAAAATTGAATACGGATGTCAATTTTTCAAGTAAAATGTGATGTACGGAAAACTTAGGCATTCAACACATTTTACGCCAGAAATTAAGCTATCTTTGTCTACTTTATTAACTGTTATAATTAATTTGCATATTTGAGTTTATTAAACATACGTATACACAACCGGTTACAATTTTTAGAACAATTGTCCAAAAACAGGAAAAAAAATTCTTCGAAGAACGAAAGTCATGATAAAAAACCCAGAAACTGACTTATGACTCAACTGATAAATTAAACCAAAAAAAGGTGTGCAATTTGCTCTCCATATATATACACGTAGTTTCACATTTAGAGCATGCATTTGTATGCATAGAATTGCAGCAAAGCCGGAGTTGAAACCCATGTGGTGCCGATGCCAAATGTCAAGGAAAACTATAATTCAGTTAATTTAGAAAAGTTGTTTTTAGAAAATGATCGACACTAATAAATGCGTCCTTTGAAAGTTATAATTTAGTTAACACTCCATTCGCTGTAGTGCAAGTCAGTTTAAAACCAAAGTGTTTAGAAACTTCAACTTGACACATCTACTACACTAATGTGTACCTGTAACTGAAGACTCAAGGCTGGACAAGTTACAATAAAACCCCATCCTTAAATCTTTTCAAAGATTTTAAAAGATATAGATACCAGCAGTAGAAGGTGAAGGTGCCAATTACTAAAAATTAAATTATCCTTTGATTTTGCTAATCAAATTTGTGACATTTCCACCCTTTACGATTTTGAGTATATAAACCTGAACTATAAATGAATGAATTAATAACCAGTAGAATATATTACACAAATTTGATATTAACCAGATGTCAAGATTGCTTTTTTTTCTGCATTTTAACTGGGCGTGTATTCGGATATGCAAATGCAACCCTTGATTTTACGATTTGTTTGCATGCTTATATGTCGTGTGTGCTATATCCGTGTTTAGGTATTAATGCTCAGCCAAACTGGTATCAACCGGCGAGTGTCTGATTTGCCCTCCGTCGCACAACATTTAATCCTAGACCAATCCCGATATGTGCAATTTAATTTTTCAGAACATGATGCCGAATATGCAAACGGATTTAAATGCTTTATGGAGCGTGTGATTTATACAGTTGAGCTTAAGAGGGTTGATGATAGCAATGTCCTTCGAGGAAATGTGTGGTCAAGATGATGACATATTACAATTCCTAGTGCAAGAGGGCCATCAATACACCTGAAAGTGACAAAGTGTCCACCTTCATAAGTAGAGTGGAATGTGACAAAGTAATAAAATGTAATTGTAACTAACGCCCTACAGGATGAAATGATCCAGACGTGCTTCTAAGTAAATCTCGAATAATTGCATACAAAAAGTTAGTTACTAAGCTAGGCAGTTAAAATGTATCAACCAACAATTGCTTCGGGTTTTGCACGTGTTAGAAAATTGAATAATTGTATAATTGCATAATTGATATATATTAGTGACGCAAGTTACACATGCGCCCTCTAGAAGCATTAAAAACAAACAATAATGATGATGGATTTTTATATCTTTTTAATACAGTGCGGCCATTTTTAACGGTCATCAGAATTAAAGACACATAACATAGGTAACCGTCCATTACTTATTCGAAAGATTATCTCAAATGGCACTAGCATGTTAAGTAATTTTCATCAATACAATTATGTAAATAAAAAACTAAGTATTTCAAAAGAATTTACAGTACTGCAACAATAATTTGTCAGAAAATATTCTAAAATTACTATCAACTAAATGCAATTTTTGCCCATTTTCTTGGACAACGTTTCTAGGATATCTGGTAAAATCATATATATCATATCAGAAAACCACATATTGGGTATCGAAGTATAGTTTGCGATGCTAATAATATTCCTTTAAAGGAATCACGTTTTCCTATCGATTAGTCAAGTGCAGAATTTAGAGATTTAATGCAATTTTATCACGCTGACTATAAAACAATTTCCAAATTCAGCACGTGTTATCTAGTTCCGCTACAAGATTTTAATAAGTCAAATTTATAACGAGAAAAGTACACCTCTTGACCTTACTCTTGAAAGCCTTTTAGTAGAAACTCCTTTTTTTTGGAACAGCTTTGGTCGACCTTTGATGTTTGAATGAATCAGCGAGAACTTGTTAAGCATTATTCACCTTATTGCGTTTTATTAAAAAAACACGAAATTTGGTAATTTCAAGTTAACTTAAAGAGCTGTCATTTGAAACCGAAAAAGTCATAGAGCACCATAGCTACAAGATATAAAACAAGTATTTGTAATTCAAACACGCCACTAGGCAAGGTAACATTTTCTTGAAGGCTGTTGAAAACATTAGGTCAGACACTTTTAATGAGTAATTACCTTTGGTCCGTTCATAAAGACACATGTAAGCATGGGTTGTATTTTACTATTTCGCAAAAAAACAAAAAACACCTTCTAAGAGCAAGGTTATGATCTCTCAAACTGCTTCAATTTAAGATATCGTACGAAACAGTCATGATCCTCACCTTAATTCGTTGCACACACAAAAAACCACTTTGTAATCCTTTAGTAAAAAACAAGAATAAAGCTCATATTCTCTCATCAAACAGCGATATAGCCTGTATTTAAATCATTTTTTCCTTCGAATTTATTAGATTTGAACTAATGAAAATCTAGTCAAAGCAAGAAGGGTTTTTGCAAACTATCCACTCTATAAGGAAAAAAAATTCAGATATCTTCATTAAAGCCTAAGAGAAAACTTTACAAGTTCCCACGTTTTTATATTATAATCCGCTAAAATTGGCTACGAGTGGTGACGAAATAGTGTTAAGCAGTTTCACTTTTAATACAACTGGGCTTCATTTATCAGATACAAAATAGTAGAAGTTTTTAAAATAATATGTGAAAAGTTAAAAATTCGTGTTTAAAGATTGTCTCACCTATACATGCATGCTTACCGAATATAATCTTAGCCATAAAATGGTTAAACCAATTTGGAGCCTTGTTAACACGTTAATAATCCTAAGTTTGCATGCAATGTCAAAGCATAAAAAATAGGAAGGTCAAGAAAGCGCATTCGGACAAGCCTAGATTGAATTATGGAGGTGCACTTATTTTTAAAATTAGCTTTTAACTTGAGAAATATCATAAATCAGTTAGATGTAATTTTCAAATTACATTTTCTAGAAAACAATAGTAACGTCATGGCGTGCGTTTGTATACTGCTGTGTTGCAATATACGATAAGCCACTTTAAACAAGTTCCCAACTTCGAAAAAAAAAAAATGTTGAAATACATCTCAATAATTAGGCTGCCGTCAAAAAATTAACCACAATTTATTAACTCATTGTGACGTTTACGTTAAATTAAATCCATTTTTGGCATGGCATATATTGTCAGTGAAGGCAAAGGTTTTGGTCCTTATTCCCCTAAAACGTGATGACATATACGGTCTTGTTACAACAATTATACTTTTATTACATGGGATTTAAACCATTAATTAAATCTGCATCAGGTTTCATTTGGTAAGTGAGGCCAATAACCAAATTAACAAAATGGACATTACTCATAGTTACATCAAATACTACATCAGGTGAATTCTTTATTCCTTCTAAATTTATTCATTACATGGTTTTCTTAACTACAATTTTGGAATAAATCCTATTTTTTAAAGCAAGTTTTATAAAAATGTAAAGTAGGTATGACTAAAACTTCATGAAGCCAATAATCCAGTAACCCTGATTGTCCATATTCAGCATACGTTCATGACTCATTCATTCATATTGAATGGCAGTGAAGGTAAATAGTACACGAAAGAGATAAAATCGATGTTAATAAATGATTTATACCTGCAGAGTGCATATCAGTTTCTAATTAATCTAAATTGCTTTGTGGACTGGACAGGCGGACATGTGTCCCAATAAAATTAAATTTGTATTTCCCTCCTAAAAATTCCTTCTGAAAATAATGTTCTTCGAGGCGAATCGTGCATAACACATGTGCAATGGTCTATTGAACGTGTGTACACATAAAATGGGGGTTTTTAGGATGGACTTCTATACTCATGAGCGTGTGATAAGGTTATTTGTTGTATTTTGAGACTCGCCCTTGTACCTGTCGTAAATTCGTGTCAATCTCTTCCAATTCATTAACTAGTAGGCCATTGTGGGGTTAATTTGTGGAGGGTTTTTTGTCTTAAATTGAATTCATATTCGCATGTAGACACCCAAACAGGGGCTAATGGGACCATGGGAATGTGGGGGCAATGCAATACTGTGACTTTGCACATTGAAGTAGAGTAACCAGAAGTGACGGTGTCACATTCAAATAACACTTTTATCTGATCCAGAATCACGTTAACCGGCGAATTTCATCAGATTATTTTGAAGGTTCCATTAAAAGTAAGGTCGTTGGTTCTCCAGCTTCCAGTTATTCGAAGTTATTACAGGAAGGGTAGTCGTGCACAACAAATTTTTTTCTCATTCTAATAATTGATTAATTTCCCATAACCTTAGAAAATAGCATTTTTTCAAAGTTAATGTAAGAATGCAAGTTTTTTGCAGCTAAAGTGCATTTTTCATATCGAACCTTTTTTAAAAAAAATCCGCAGTTATGCATTTGATTTAACCCCATAAAAAGGGATATTTTATGGCTGGGTGGTGCCTACTTTTCCCATTTAGCCAGAGCTTTACATCAGTTCTACCCAGCCTTCATGTGCCCTGAATGGTTCCTTGCCTCCTGTGCCTTTTCCCTTAAGTCCACCACTGCATATGTATATGAAAAAACATGATTGAAGCAAAAAGTTAACTAGTTTTATAACTTGAATTTCTCGAGCAATGTCAAATGCATCATAAAATGTCAAATAATAAATTATAGTGCTTATGTGATAGAAGATAAAGGCTTCTTAGGAAATGTAAAAATTGGTTAAATTTCCCCTAAACCTTTTCTATTTACATATACGTTTCATAAAAAATAAATAGAGCAGAACCTAACCAAAAATTCGAAAGACCTTCTTGGCTTTTTAGCGAGTAACTAAACTTTTTTGCAAACCATAAATAAGGTAGCATTTTCCCCCCTGTGTTAGCACCATTAATCAAATTTTAAAAAGTAGCTAGATTTCACCAGTCTCAAAACGCGATATATTTTTCATCTGTTCTTAACCAAAAAGAATTATGTTGTGTGAAATACGGAGATGATATAAAACTAGGTTATAAATCAAGTTGGATAAACTTGCTAAATTGCACCACAATTTTAGGTAGGCATAACCAATAAAATTGGGTCAAGTTTTTCTGAGCAACATTATATTTCAATCACCAAGTACGAAATAAAAATTCTCTTACAACAGTGTATGTGACATGAAACGGGTCTGTCACGCACTGATTATACAAACATTTAAACTTTTTTTTTATACAACTGTACAGAGATTATCAGATTATATTTCAATATTTTATACTCATTAGGTGCTTGGTTTTACACCACGCTAATCTTTTAAAAACATACTTTTTTCTTGTTTTCTTTAGCCTCCAATTGAGTTTTCAACATTTCTTGAAGATCTGTAAATTTATTTTAATTACGATAACTTTAACCAAAGATTAAGTTTGCTAAAGTATTTTGAGAAGAAATAATATAGAGAATTTTGAATTTTCTTTTGTTTGATTACGTCCCCTTCATATAGTCCTACTATATCTTAAAATAGGTGATACATCTTTTAAAACTAAACTATCCAAAAAAAATTACAGATAGTCTAACGTTTTGCAATAGTTTAAGCTGCTCTGTCTTTAGTGACTGTTGCAGACATGTGTATACCTAACAAAATCATTAGTTATTCGTGAAAATGTGAATAAAATAGCTGTCAAATAATATAAAATGAAATAAAATATATTGTTAATGTCTAAAATTGATGAATCTTAAACAAAAAATTCTCTGGTTTATCTTAGAGCTAACACATAATCCTTAAAAAGGGAGAGACATTCATTAACATTTTATGTACTATTTTGAAATGGAATTAAAACTGAATATTAAGAGCAGATTTTCCAATTCATTAAAATAGACAACAAGCTGGTAATAAAGCGCCATTGCAAAATTGGCTTAACATTTTGTGAATATTTTCAAGTAATGTTCTCCAGAAACCCACTCGCACAGCACATGCATTTCATATGTTACTGACCCGTTGAATGCAGTACCACATATTGTGATAGGTAATTTAAATGAAATCCAGTGCAGATAAACAAAAACTCGGGTCTCCTACACCCGAAAAAAGCCATTGAACACCCCTAATACATTAGGCACACAAAATAGGCTAGAGATTCCATCCGCCCAAATAGAAAACCAGAAAAAACCCAGCTTCAATTTAAAACCCATTTTTAATTCCACCTGCATGAAGTCTCGCAAAGTGAGAGGCGTTTACGGTGAATGTTTGCTCTCATTTCGACTCGTTTTTAAAGAATTAATTCATTTTTTTAAAAAATAATCTGGTTGCAATTCCTTGAAAATTTCCATCTCGAATTAGCATTCAACTATCCTAAATAAAGATCCTGTAGACTCATGCCAATTAATTATCAGCTGAAACCTGTCTTCTTGAACAGGCTGTGATTTGTCACATCTGACAACTACAAATGAATAATATGTCACTACCAGACTAGCCAACAAGAATGTAAATGTTAAAATAAAGTAAAATTGTAGAAACCTGACATTTTAGTCGCTTTTAGCATAATTTTAAAGACAAGTTTGGATAACTCGTTCTCTGAATGAATCTGTATCACATCTAGAAACACCACAAAAACATCGTGTATATACAAAATTGGCAGCAACTGCCTTATTTGTAAGATAAGATTTATTCTCAAATATCTTAAAACTACAATATTTTCTCAAAATGAGAATTTGTTTAAACATGATGACCACAAGAAGTGGTAAACTAAAGCATCAGACTCATCATGCCATCAAATTAAACTGACTCATAAAAAAGTAGAAGCCAATAAAAAAAAACCACAACTTGTGAAAAATGCTTCGATTGAAATGACATTTTTTACTTAGCTTAGGGGGAAAAAAACTTCTTTCAGACATTCGACAAATCTTTGAATTTTTGGACATTTCAAGTTCTACGGGAAACGCCACAGTTCATGGAACTCAACCACTGGCCACCTTAAAGTCCAGTCTTCAATCCAGTGGAGTGAACTACACAATTTGGGGAGTTCTCCAGGTAAAGGTTTACAAATTGAAGCATAATAATATCGAAAACTGGAAACTACGAATTAAGAAAACTTGGATTGAACTCGACCAGTGTATTATCAATTCGTCAATCAAAGAATGGCGCGTTAGTCTCCGGGCTTGTGTATAGGCCACCGGAGACAATTTTGAGCACATTTTATAATTAATTTGTTTCTAAATTTTTGTTCTATGTAAGTGCCAAATTTCATTTTTCCCCAAGTTGTGATTTTTTTATTAGATTCTACTTTTTTATTGACCCACAGTGTAAAGATGCATTCAAATTCACGTTAAAATATTGCTGATAAATCGTAAATGCAACACTGAATTACTGCGAACTTTAACAGGTATTTTTTATTGAGAGTGGGTGCTCTTTTCATCCCTTATTAAACTTCCCATCAGTAATACCATTGTTAATTTGATTTCGGAATACCAGCATGTTCGCATCCCTGAAGCTATGAAACGGGCCTACACAAAGTGCGAGCAATTATTTTGTATCAAATCCAAGTAACGAGGGTCACAACCCCACCGTATTTGAAAATGGCAAGGGCGAGTGCTATACTAGTTTTCTATGGGACATAAGCGTGCGAATAATATTTGAAGAAGGCGTAACCGAGATTTTTTTTCTTTCTTTCTCCACGAGTGTAAGAGTGAGTAGTTTCACCTTCAGGTATTCCTAAAAACAGAAACCTTGACAGCCTAAACCGTTATAATGCTAGAAAGTGTGCACAATATCCTGCTTCACCTATGACGACAACATTGACAAACCCATTGGGGGGTCAGGTAGCATTTTTATGCGCTATATATAAGGGACAAGACTAGCATTTCTTCCACAAACTACAAATCTTGGACCAGAACCACAACTTCCAACTAAGTACAAATAAGACCGGTGAACAACTTTTTCAAAAATGGTAAGAAAATGCAATTTATTATATATCTATATGATTGAAGCAGGCAAGATTCAAATGGTTTTAGTTATTTTGAATGTGATTATTTTAAAACAACCTTAATTACTGCACTAAATGCTTTCATATAAGAACGAAATGTAAAAATAAAGTGTTGTAAAAATTTCACATCAACTGCAACCTTTAATTAAATTTGCAATCATTACAATCTTGTTACTAAATCAGGACTCCTTACTTAGTTTGCTACAATTTTTGTACTTGTCCAATACAGTATTTTCTGCTTAATTTTATTTCTGTATTGTCGTATAATTTCTAAATACTTTCATCAACCAATGTTACATCCACATAAGGTTAATGCAACTTAAAATCATTCATTTCAGATGTGAAATCCTTGTAGTTTAAGATTCCTGTCTCAATTCCCATTTTATATAACACGTCTTATTCACCAATTATGGATTTTCGATTTCATATACATATTTTGTTTTTCAGAAAATCCTCATTTGTTTCGCTGTTTTGGTATCTCATGCCATCGTCAATGGGCAAGCTGTTTTCCAACAGTCCGCATATCCATTAAACGGCTTTCTTCAGCCATTAACCTTCCAGGCTGTTCCAAATGCTTTTCAACAACAGCAGCAACAACAACAAGTGGTTCAGCAACCGGCAACGCAGCAACATCTGGTAATTCAACAACAACCGTCGTACCAAATCCAAGCGACCCAGCAGCAACAGCAACCAGCCCAGCAAGCAGCAACTAGTAGCAACGTCCAAGAAGGCAGTTACGTTACCTATCAGCAGCAACAGCAACCAGCCATTTCCACTGCTACAGCTGTTCAACAACAGCAACCAGCAATATCGAGTGCTACAGCCATTCAGCAACAGCAACCAGCAACCTACGCTGGTCCATCAGCCGTGGTGAACAACGTTAACGCCGATGGTACCTACAGTTTCGGCTACCAGACTCCCGATGGCCAGATGAGGGCAGAAGCCGTGCAAGCCGATGGCACCACCAAGGGGAGCTACACATATCGCACTCCAGAGGGTCAATTGGTCACCATCAACTACACAGCCGGTAAACACGGGTTCCAGACTTCACCCGGGACATCGATCACCTCCGATGCATCAACAGCTCCTGCGGCCGCTCCAGCACCCGCCAGCGCCCCAGCAAGCAGTGCCAATCCAACACTGATTCCTGTTTCTGGAACAACTGCTTCTGGTACTCCATTTGTAATCTACTCAACCGTTCCTCAAAGTGGATTTCAATCCTACTATCCGTTCACCGGGGTCATCGCACAACCAGAAACCTCCGTCGCTGCTGATCAACAGGTCGTGGCAACTGCTGGGCAATCTCAAGTCAGCCAAGATCAGCAGAGTCAAGCTCCCAGCGCTGTTGCACCAGCTCCTGCCCCTGCCCCAGCCGCCAGCATAAGGGCTCCTGTTGGATTTTCATACGGCTCCAACCCACAAGCCATTCAACAGTTGCAACGGCTTTTACTGGTATAAACAAGCCAGGTGAACGTCCTGGTCAACTCATGTCCATATCTGAGCAATCTAGGTATTGCTGAATATACTCCCAAAAACCAAATAAAATATGCAGCTTTGGGCTTTGTGCAATCAGTTATATAGTCTGTCGTATATATTTGCCCGCCAAGAAATTGTCAGAATGCTTCTTAATAGATGCTCCGCCAATTAACATTTATTTATCAGAACTTTAATAGCCAATTGGACGATTGGCTCACACTTTAAATCAAAATATTATTTGGTTATTTTTCAGCGCTTAGCAAATGTTAGCGGGATTCACAATTTTATACACTAAACGATTATCAATACGCTGTCAATTTGTATAATGAAGGGAATTTATTGTATACCTTTTGATAAGTCCATGTATTCTGTGTCTGTCCATGAAAACAAAACTCCTAATACAAGTAACAATGTGTGGCTGCCCCTATTAACTTCCATTTACGGAACATTTGAAACGTTTGTAATCATACTAATTACGTTTTTACTTTGGGTAGTTTATAAACAAGGTAAACACATAAAATACCTCACGATATGTATCATTTGTCTGTATTCATGTAAGATTCATACATATTGTATTTTTAAACAGGTGTCCTCAAATGGTTAATAAAGGCATTTTATGGTAATTCTCATCAGTTGAAAAGTATTATTTGGGTTTGAAAACCGCAACAAATAGGTGAAAATATAATATTATAATGAGCAAGCTGTTTTTACCCTTTGTAATGGTACATATAACCATATTTCAACACTTTAAATATCTAAATGACGACATTAAAGAAGTCATCAAATGTATATTATACTGTTTACAAGGAATTAAGGGTGCCTTACCTTCAAGAACTTCAACTATTTCAAAAATGGCGGTTTGTGCAACGACGCTTGCAAGGGAATTAGATTCTGGCGCCATCCATCCATACTTTCATGCAACAGAACACTAACCAGCAGTCAACAGCCTGAAACAAAAGAATTTATTCATAATCAAAATTTAAGAATGTTATCTTGCACAGAATAGGTTGAAAACTAGCATCTGTTAAAAGTTATTTTAACTGAGAATAGTATACATTGTTCCTAGATTAGTTTGTGAAATATAAGGGTGCAGTCGTCCATCCTTTGTACATTTTTCTAAATATTTCACTTAAGTTAATTCCATAAAAAAATTGATTTTTTCATACTAAAATATAGCTTTCTAACGTTGTTTAATACTGTGGATTTCCCTGCACCTATCAACTAATTACTAATGCATTTCAATGGCATAAAAGCCATGGCTATAATCCGATAAAAGCCCAAAGCACAGACACTATAGTTAATTATGTGTAGTGTCGTATTCGAGAACCGAATGAAAGTAAACTCCCACATTAATTAGCCGCCATATAATATAAAAAATGTCTTATTGGATGGTTTATTATTATTACTTAGCATCTGTCTTCCTTTTATATGCTCTATAATTAGGCGTTTTAGTGCCTAGCTAAAAAAAAACTTCGGGGGGAAAAATCCTCTTAATAAAAGAAGCTCAAACCGGAATATATACGTATATATGATCTAGCCAAGAGTTTTTATGATGGACAATAAAGGGTTGAAGGGTCAGGGATCATCTATAAAGAATATGTAGGAAAGATAATACAGTGTTTGGAAGATAGACAACCTTAAGAGGGTTAGATGACAGATATATATATATATATATATATATATATATATATATATATATATATAATTTACAATGTTTATGAAACTATTTTATCTAGCATATTATAAATTACGAAATTAAAAATGACAGAATTTAACAAAGCATTATAATAGCATTACGTGAAGAGTTAGTAACCTGGGATTTAGATAAAAAAACATGCACTTCTATGCAAAAGATGACAACAAGATTCTTTACCAACATGTGCATTTTGTATTCATGAAACAATCAGTCAATCACGAATACAAAATGTTCAAAGATTCGCCTATCTTCAAGTTACTTGAAGATAGCTAGATTTTTAGATCAAGCACAGAGTACTTTTTTAAAAATTACATGATAACATATTGTTGTTGTGAGTTTGTTATCTAGTTAACCGTTTATCCCAAATTTACAAAATGTTGTTGCATACCAATACGCCTAGCAGTATATTGTCTTTGAAATGGCGGGTAAATTGGCAGATCTAGTTACGGCGCTTCAACTAAATCCTCAAATAAAATCGTCCCCAAAAATTGTGGAAATGGAAATTTAAATGGAGTTTCGTTTCTTTAACTTGCTTATTTATTAATTATTTAAATTCACGAATGTTATTGACTTTTTTTAAAACATTTCTTTGGAAAATATTGAATTAAATATTGAGAGTTATTCAGATTTTTCATTGATGTTAAGATTCAAAATTAACAATCAAACAAGTTAAAACTACTTTACATAACAGAACTTAAAGAACAGATAGGATAAACAACGTTTGATACACTACGTTGGTTATCCTTTCTGTTGTTATTAAAGTGCTATTAAATTTGAACAGGAATTCGTTGCCACCATTTTCGAAAAATACTACGGTTGATTATAAATAAGAAATTATAAATATAACTAAGAATACCACAAATTTCCTAATGATTTAAAGAAATTCTAGAAGATTATTCTGAAGTTATTTATATTTTTAAAGTAACTTTAAAAATTCAGTTTTTTAAGAGTAAGCTTTCTAGAGAACTGAAAAGCGATGTTTCCATGGCGATGATGCCAATTTCCAAGATAAAAGATTCGAGCAGGAATTTTTGGACAGCATTCGAACACCCAAAAAATGTCCAAAACTTTCACTAATTCATTTTTCAGAATAAACTGATGCATTTCTGTTGATTGTAAAACATTTTTCTGAAGTTGTTTTTATTTTCAAAATTAAACTTTAGACTCACAATAGGTAGATATTTAGCAACCATCTAGGAGAAAAGTTTCGAGAAAAAAACATGCTTGATTCTCGAAATTCTGGAGAAAAAGTTAAGTAAGATTTCTAGAGAAAAGGCTGAAAAGGGATGTTTCCCTGTCGATGATGCCAACATCCAAGAGTGCATCGACACTCGATAATGGTAATTTCCTGCGACTGAAGGATAATATTAGAGTTATTATTTGGGAAATTGAGTTCATGCTCGTTTCGCAGTAAGCCCTTTAAATACCATTGAACGACACGACGTACTTTCACCGAGTGACTAAGCACGAAAACAAGAAGTGACGAAAGCGAAAGCAAAAGCAATATAGAAAAAAAAAGTCCAACATAAAAAACTTCCTGAACCGGTCTTTTAATAAATGCCGTCTGAAAAAGCAGCACCATGAATGCGCCATAATTAAGTGGACAAGCAGTCGCTGCTGTTGCTCCATGCAACATTAAATACTAAAACGTCGTTCACTTGCCTCGATGGTCGCTGCGAGGCTAACCACCTGTTGGGAATAATGGCGGAGAGTGAGCTTCAGCACGCGTTTATCAACGGCGCTCAGGAGTCCAAGACTCCTAAAGAAATCTACTTGGAGACGGTAAGTAAGAAAAATACATTCATTTACCAATAACTTAATTCCTTAATCTCTAATTAACATTTAGTGAGCACAGGCACTGAATGGGGCGAAAAACTCAAAACCTAACATTTTTATACACGTTCAAGTTTTCTTCAAACTTTCGACACACCTCGTATTTCCCCCAAAAAACTTTTTTTTGTGGAAAAAATGTTGAAACGTATTGACAATTGTTGTGATTTCCAAAATTCGGTAAATTTTAAGTTTTAACGTAACTGGGTTGTGGAATTTTCTCGACTCTGTTGTCTGTTGAAATTACTTTGAAATTTATTTGTGGGACACCCCTGTAATAGTGAAGCCGGTAAATTTGAATTTTTACCCAATTGTACCATTCTCGTGCTAATCTAAACGGTTATTAAAATCCACAAAAAACAAAGTAATTCATGATCTCAAATTAGGAAATACAAAACGTAAATTATAAATTTAAAACTCAGCTATCCAATGCTTATAATGCGCTTCTCAGTGTTAGGTTTTTAATTTCAAAATATTACTAAAGTTTATTTTTTACGTTATACTCAATTGGGATCGTAGTATGGTTTTAAGAAGTTTAATTTCAAATCTTAGAAACCATCAGGCAAATCGAATTCGTGCCATTCAAGAAGAGTTTAACAGGTGGAAAGACTTCGTTGTTTGTTTTGCCAAGAAGGACTTATCAAAGATTGTATCAATCCTAATATTTTTATATTTAAATAGTTTATTGCCAAAAAACCGCTGTGCAAACGTAAAATAAGATAAAATCAGCATAGGAGTCGAAAACGACAAAAATTTCGTTTTTACTCCACACTTTCTCCAACCAGACAGACCTGAGAATAATGTAGGTTAGGTCAACAATGGATCCACAAAGCAGTTAGTGAAAATAGGTAGTCAACCAAGCGAGAATATAAGGAAAACAATAGCCTAGAAAATGTTCTAGACATGTTTAGTGGCTAATTGTTTAATTTGCTGGCACAATACAAGAAGAGTGCAACAGAGGTACTGGCATCACAGGTTATTTTTTGGAAGTCAGCCAAGAGATTTTACTCAATAACTTCAATCAACCTTGAAATAAAGGTAAAATCTAAGCATATAATTAATTGAAAGGTAGGGAAACAAGTGTTTACGTAAAAATACACTGTGGATCCTACAGTTTTTTTTAATTCCTATTTGGAACCCTCACAGGATGGTTCGTATTCAGGATGTAGAGATGGTACAGCGTAGGGCACCCAAATTTGTGCATTTGTGCAAATAGTAACTCCCTATGAACAGCAATTTCAAATTATCTACTTTAGTATACTCGTAAAAATGTTTTTATAGTTTTAATCAATGTTTACGAGTTAAAACAGCTTTTTTGCCTATGTTGGAATTTTCATTGACCATCGATTTTCACTTTCAAACATTTGTGTTTCAAAACAACATTAACCATTGTTAGATTCCATTCAAAATAAGAAAGGTTACACTCAAACGTTTATCGATGTTGGGTTTAGGATATTATGTCGGCCTTTTAAAGATAACAATGTTTCACTTCCTCAAACAATGCGATTCTAAAATAGATATTAGACAATCCGATTATTTCGTCATTGGGATCGCTAATTTTGTTGGTTCGTGGGCCCACACATTGCACACATAGGACTAACATGTTGAAATATTTCTGGGAAATAATTAAAGGAAACGATAAACGATTCATTCCTGCCTTTTACGAGCCACCCCCGCAACGCGTTTTTTAAATGCTTTATTTAACCATTGACTTCCTTTGAACACTATATTGTATTAGCTTGAAATATACAGGACGTCAACGAGTCCCTTTGCAGTGATGGGTCCATTCATTAAAGTGATAGCATCATTTTTTTGGGAATGATAATTGTCAGCAAATTTGTAAAAAAATGCAATCGATTCCTAATGTAAGCGTAAGTTAGCTTTCACATGTTGAGATGGTTTAAAAAAAGATGATACATTGTTAATTTGTATTCAATTATAAGAAGAATTAATGCACTTTTGAATCACCCTTGTAAATATTGTTACAAATTTAACAAATAATGGGATAAGATTTGTTTTAATTTATTCGTTCCTTAATGGCAATAGCCTTCAGTTTTAGCCTAAATACTTCTTCGAAATTAAAAAAAAAAATCGACAGAGTAAAATAGGCCATCCAGAACTATCTAACTGGAACGGACGTCCGAAATAGACACCACTGCCTATTCGGTCTATTTGCACATATATCCTTTCATTAACGGGACATTAATAATTTAGCATAAAAAATACGATAAAAAGTATTTGATTAAACCAATGATTGATGTGAAACTCAAATCATAACTTTTTCAGCTCGTGCCACTATTATTCATCAATAACTAATAAACCGCAGATTAAAAATTACGGTTAGTATAGTTATATAACGACTATGGCCAAGTAATTCGAAAACTTAATAAAAGTAGGCGTTAACTGACAATTGTGCATTCTAAACTTTGCAAATCATCACTTGAAAATTTTATTTGATCGTCGATTAAATTAAGTGGGAGTTTGGTACAACAAGCCATAAGGGGGTGGAGGGTTGAGGGTTGAGGCCTGACGTCTCCTATAGGCATCATTAAAAACAAAAAAAAACAAAAACAAGGATATTTTATGAAGGCGTTCGGCGGTAAATCGGCAGAGGGCACCACGGGTACAACAATTTTTTTTAAAAACTTTTACATAACCTTATTCAAAAGTTGAGAAAGTGGTTGCGATTCAGATGCGTCTTGACAAACCTCTTTGTAGATGTTGAGTGTTCAGTGGATGAGAAGGACACGTGGGCGAACTCAATGGAAACTTGGCCAAATTTGGGCACAAAAATCTCGACAGTGACGTCACGGAAATTCGTTCGAAACTTTACAGGAACGAGTAAACACTGCGTTGTCCCAGGACGAAATTTTAAGTAGTACACGCACCATATGCACGTTTGTAGGTCAAGGTGACGCCAGGCTGTCCGCAAAGGGGCGTGCGTGCTTGCAGGTGGGCGAGAAAATAAAAAGACCTGTAACTGGTTTAGGGGTAAGGCCAAAAAAACACCATAAAGACTGTCCTTGTCCCTAAGATGCAATCGAGGTGACGTGAGAGGGAGCCAGTGAAGAACTAAGACGGTCATAGTTCTGGCATACTTTAGTGCAGTGGCGCCCCCCATCACAACCACCATCACATACCACTCCTTTCCCCCACGACGAGAGTCCCCCACACATTGTCCCACAGTTGCCTACTTTTCTTTAGTTAAGTCCGAGATTTACCTCCCCCTTCCTTAAAATCTCAATGACGAACTTTACTTTGCATCATAACCCTCCCTCTCCTCCTTCCGTGGGCACCATTGCCTGTACATGTAACAAGTACAAGTGAGTACATGTACTCACGAGATGTAATTTATGGTGTACATAATAGCTCCATGAAGAATGCATGATGAATTGACCAAATTACCAAAAATGTGCATCTCTAACAGATGTTTCCATTATTTTGTACACCCACTTTGCATACTGTATTTCGAGGAAGCCGAACACCGAAAATAAAATATAAAACTCCACTGTAAAAGTGTCCTTGTTTGCTTATTTATAACTATTATACTCAAACAGGTATACAAGAACCAGGTTAGATTCTTAAGAATTGCAATCAAATTTAAATATGGGAATTTGGCATTGTGGGCTACTTGTTTCGCAACATTTTTAAAAAAATGTCAGTAAATCAAGAAAGTGCATTTCCGAATTCATAGATAAACAAGCCAAATAAGGCATGGTTTCAGACTCATTGGAGCGCATCTAGTGATTATCCGCAATAACAAATTGTTTTCCGATATGCACACCATGCAGAATCCAGCTCAGCAACCGACCTTTAGCAGACTCCTCCAACATCAAATTAAACGCAATTAATGCAATTGTCAGCTAGTGTTGATTATCCTTATTATTTTGGCATTTGATGACATTTGACGAGGCCTCGTTTTTTCGCCTTTCTACGTATTGGGATAATCATGATAAACCGTTAGCCCACATATTCAAATAAAGAAGAAAAACATTAAGATATGAGCCAAAAACATTATCGAGGAAAATATGAGTAATGCCATTTTTGAGACGCGAATAAATGATGATTATTTGATATGTGCATTTGTTGAGAGTGACGTCAAGAAAAACCTGTTTTTATTCAAACGATAGTAGCCCTACCTACTACTTGAGATCTATTAACAAAGATGATATATGGAGAATTGCCATATTTACAATTGTCCCATGGCCAAAACAGGCATATATAGCGCCACCTTGCGTGTCTGCATAGAAATTCAACAAGCTAAAAAACTGGCTTGCATGCACCTCTCCTAGAAGTTGTTAGACGTATAATTCGTGTACTAACTACAATTGATTCGATTAATCAGGTGTATCGAAAATAAAGTATAGGAAATTTTCAACAAAATGGGTCAACAAATAATGCACAACTACAACTACTACTATGCATTTTTATCTTTATAACATGTTAAACTTAAGTTTAAAAACCCAACGTATCTTTATTTTTTTAAAAATTTTATTTGAGAGGATTATGTGAAAAATTAACATGCAGGCATGAGTAGTTAAGGTCCTGGCCCTTTGACTACTACAGTAGTAAGTTATAAGCATAATTAAAACTTAAGTAATAACAAATGATAGGATAAATGTGGAAATGTCATCATAATGCACTTTGAAAACATAAAGAAAGTAATCTTAAAAATAAAATTTTAGAACATTCTGGGGAAATTTGAATTTCAAAGATTGTAAAAGAGTTTAAAACGGATTGCTCAACGACGACATTAATACTGTAGATGGTGCTGATATAAATAAATGAAATTTTGAACATTTTTCCTGTTAATGTTCTCAGTGTTTTCCAAAAATAGTCTTCCTTACGGGTCTGTATTCAACATTGGTTATATACATAATTACCAATTAGAGCATGTGGTAATTATCTTTATTTGCGAGATTCTCATTTGAAGATAAATCTGATTAGGGACACAGTGAATTGCTTTCATATTATTCTTTTATTGATGCAGTGATATTTTTATATCCGCGCAATTTTTCACCTAAATTGGGTGTGGCATTTCTAAATCTGCCATGTGTTTATTCCACATGGGGATGCATGCCTTCACGCGGTTTAACTCTTAATAGTTGTCGAGTTTTATGGTTGACCCCCCTCCGCTGTCTGCCATTATTTATATAGCCACATACATATATTAATCTTCGTGGAATTTGGCGATTACATTAATTAAAATATTTTGCACTTTCAAGTCTGATTTATCTCTGAAGTTACTTGTTACAAGATAAGAGCAGTGGCTGTGATGACTATACGAAAAATGGTAAACACAAACTGGAAATATCCAAATTACTGCACATACTTGTTGCAGAGTAGCGACATCAGAGGTTGATTCGGGAAGCAACCCAAATAGAACTTAAGCAAATAGCTTGAGTTAGATTTTTAAAAAACCAGAACGATGGAAGAACTACACAAGCATGGTCTTATATTCTGGAAAAGCTATCATATTTTGATTTCCTGTCCATTTATATTAATTCTTAATTCGGTAATACACGGAAAACCTGCTGTCTCCATATCGACCTCATGTACAAGTAGGGCGGAGTATGCAACACTTGACAGCCATGAGCTATAAGATAGTGTAGTGACAACAACAAACATAGTGAAAAATGTTACAAAAGCAATATTTTTCACGAGGAAAAAAAAATCAATCAAAGATTTGGACATCGCCCATAGAGCACGCTGATGAGTTTGATGATATTTACCTGATGCCAACATAATATCTCTTAGGCCTAATTATTTTTGATAACTTTTCGAGTCGCAATCGATATTGGATGCATGCATGCAGCCGTCTATTTCGTGCATAAATTCGGTTCGTCCATAAAGAGCCATGGCAGGCCTTGCATTTGGACGAAATTTCGTTATGGAGAGAGAGCTCATTTTCGAGGGATGCTCCCATTGAATCACATTACAAAAATGATGTCGACTGCACTTTCCCAGACTATAAACACGAGGATTTCGTAGGCTCCTTCCGATTCCCATCCCCATTGAAACAGGCACGTTTCCAGCCGTTCACTTTTCTGGGAAATAACTCAAAAATTGTGGACCATCGGGTGTCCTGTGGAAAACCATGCTGCTCTTCTGCCTTGGAAAACTGAAAAAGGTGAGTGAACAAAGTTTTCAAGTCCTAAATCGAAAATTGCCATTGCCATATTATCAAAGCGTGGTTTTAAAAAAAAAAAAAAAAAAAAAAAACTTCGCTAAAATGCAAACTAAAATAGCCGGCCGACCGACTTTTCAGCATCAGCTGCGTGCCTCCCATATACACATATGGCGTCATCCAAGCCAGAAAAACAAACATCTCCTCTCTGAAATCTTAAGAAACAAATTTTTAAAAAATATATAATAAAAAAAAAATGGCTAACACTCTTTTAAACTAGGTGTCACAGATTGTCAGTTCAAAAATGACGAGTTGCTAGAATTTAATTGACCGGATTATGTAATTTTTTAACAGGGAGCACCAGTTAAGCCTACTTAGCACCAATTTTCAAAAAATGTATTTATAGTTTACGTCGTATTGGCGTACAGGGTGCCTAACACATTTGTCAATGGGTAGAAAAAGCTTATTTTCACCTTAAATGTTATTGAACCGTCAACATTACGAGAAGGTTAGACATTGCATAAAACTGTAAAAGTTCATTGCGTGGAACGTACTTCTTGAATTTTGAAAATACACCCCATTTTTCTGCTTTGCAGGCTTTTATATTGAATTTAAACTTTTAATAATATCAATTGTTGGATTCTATTAACATTGGGAATGACATTGCCCTGCAAGATAGACACAGGGGATGTTCATAAGTGTTGTCAGTAGTCCATTGCCCTACAACGAAACGATAAATACATCGCTATATTTTAGTAGTAGTTTATTGAATGGCAACACGTGACATTTCATTTTATACAAGCACTTCAGCATATTTCAAATATCAGACGTTCGCGTGATCTGTTCGTGACTATTAAAGTGTACATCAACAGACCATTGCGAATCCTCAACTCCTGACGAATTTCTGGAATCCTACTTTTTTTAGCCTCGATTCCGAAGTCTTTTTCGCACCTATTTTAGCGTTTTATTTATTTAGGTTTGCCTTTATGAACACGCGCTCCCTTGTGTTAACAGATATATTATTGCTCTTCCGTCAATGAAAACAGCTCTTAAATACCTAAACTGAGAGATCGCCTCAAGAAAAGCAGAGTATAATTTAAGATGCTCATAAAGTGAATAACTGCAATGATATAAACTTTTTAAAAAGCTACTTGGAAAAACATTTTTCTCCAATAAGAGTTTTTTTTTGTCGTGCTTAAGCTGCTACAAACAAATATTGTATCGTTTTCTAATAATTAAAAACGAAATTAATAGAAAACGTTTTTCATTTTAAATTCACTTTTAACAAATTGTGCATTTACTTCTTCAAGAAAAACCGAAAGGATGAATTGTTTATCAATAATGTATATTTAAAATTTATTCAATGGTGACTACAGACCTTTCACAGGGTCCTTCTCACAATACCATCGTTGTCTGTTCCATGTTATTGGCTCAGTTTTGCAAAAGTTCAGTTGCATTACTAGGAAATTATAGTCAAATGTCAAGTACTACCATAAATGTCATTGGACGATCATTTATAGATTTGGCTGACATTTTCCATATTTTTTTCCCAATAATATTTATCTTCGTGAACTAATAAAAACTTCAGGAAATAAATTGTTTAACAACGCAATAAAATATCATTCGCTATAATTTGGCATATCGAAGCATATTGGAAAGTTATCTAAAAGGCATAGAAACAAAATTAAGCCCCAACCGGTAGGCAACCACTGCCAACACGTATATATTAAATTTAGGGTTTTGCATATCCTATTTAATAAATTGAATTCCGTGTATGTACTCTCAAAGTATTCAGTAGACTTGAAAATCAGGAAAGTTTCTTAGATTTTTGGCACATCGAAAAAGTCGGGAATCATGCTTGAAATTCTTGTTTAAACACAAGTTTATGTCCAAACTCTCTAGATAAAATCCCAAACTTTTTGAAAGACATTGTGGTAATTGATAGTGAGAGAGAGGTCTTTGAAAACGTAAGGGTTAAGTTTTGAAATCCTTGAGTTCTTATCAGAAAATTTTCTAGATACCCGAATTGTATTTTTTATTAATAACACACTTATATACAAATAATTCAATTAATCTTTTGCAACTTTTGCTATTTTGTAATTTTAATTGTTAAAGCAGTCTTGTTATTATACAAATGCACCTGTATGACCATTACAAATGTCACAAAACACGTCATTCGGTGAGTAGCGACGTCATGAAAACTAACGCACTATAACGACGAGGTTAATTAAAGCCCGATTAAAACATTTTTTGGGAAGACATTTGGGTGAAGCACGTGGAAACCCCTTTCTGTATCAACAAGAGTTTTGATCCATCAAATTAGACTCTCAATCACTCCGACGCGACGTCGCGCTCCACCCTGGTGCATTTTTTTATCCTTCAGCAAAAACACTCGTTTGTTCCATGTAAAATCAGGTCTAAGCACCATTTTCTTCCATTTATGTAGTAGGTGGGAAGAATTGTTCGTGGAATCAAACCTAAGTACGAAATTCAGGGCTTCAAGTGCCCGGTGTCTATTTGGCACTTGATGAAATAGCCCAATCAAGAGCCAAAAATGACAAAACAACCACTCTCGTGTTCATATATAAAATTCATGGCTCTAAGTCGTTGTGACAAAAGCTGGTTAGGATCTGTTTGAATTATTATTGGTTGCGCAAAACCACTCCATGCTCTACTTGGTATTCAAGCATCTATAAGTACTTGAAAAGCAATGCAACTTTTTCAGTATTATATTACCTAGATATCAATATAGCATAATATAATGGCCATGCCTAAATTTCTCCAATTACAAAATAAAGATAGCAAATGGGTAAAAAGAACAAAGTCCTGAAGATCATTGTCATATAAGGGGACTTTGACACTAGTTCAAACCCTTGCCATTAAACAAAAAGGCTGTTAGGGGTCATTAAAAAAAACGTTCCCAAAACGGGGATGGGGGGATATTTGTGGCATATGGACACCATTGCCATCATGGACGTCTGCTAATGATGGTATTTTTCGGTTTTTGGATTTTCTGTTTAATTGAGTTTTAAAGGCCAGTGAAATGCGAAATGGAAACCAGAAGAAATGTTTTTCCAGTCCCAAATGTACTTGAATTTTTAAACCTTAGAAAATTCGGGATTTATTGGCACCTTGTGGACAGGGGGTTTGGGGTGAGTTTTTGAAGGAATTTCCGGGACATCTTTTCAAATGACCCCTTAATATAATTTGGAAAATATTACGTAAAAGTATTGTGATCGACATCGAATCAGTGTTAAATAACAAGCGGGCATAAGGCCATCCTTAATTAGGTCGCAAAAGATCTTATTAACAGGATCATTCCCGAATAAAAGAATTCGCAATGATGACGTCTTTATATTTACTCGACATTTGCACCTGAGACCATCATTGGCTCAGGGCGGTCAGTCCCACACGTTGTTATGACCACCAGATCTTTTGTTCTCATATACCAATATTTCAAGTTGGCGATGAGGACGCATGCGCCAAACAGCATCAATCTGCATTTATGGCCATAGAATGGATGCTCATAGCACCTACGTGTGGTATACAATGCGAGTGCCTATGATATATAAAGATCGTATAATACTAAAATCCCCGTTGCCACTTTTTTGTGTTCGTCGGCAAGCAGCACTGCCACCACTTTGTCACAACATTGTTCATTTCGCGTTTTTGCCATGATGATGACGACGACGATATGATGGTGGAAAATGAAGGCGGAAAGGAAAAGGACATTATAGGGTGGGATGTATATTGCCTTATAGTGAAAGAGAGAGAGGTCCTTTAATAGTGTTTTCCTTTCGCATCACACCGAGCTGTGCAAGCTGGTCGCTTTTTTTTTTACTTTGCAATCTTTTTGCATTCCTTCGTCTGATCAATGATATCAAAAGTCCCAGTACTTAGATAACAAAAAAGAGTAATCCATCCTGTCTTCTGCCACAAGGTTGTCTCTATGGGATTTTGTGCATCAAGGATTTACTCCAACAGTTGAAAAGTGTGAACAACGTGATTGGCGGCGCTTCTGTTACCATCTTCTCCCATTTTTATGGAACATTTTTGACGCACCTATAGCCAAACTTATTCAAAAATCGATATTGACATTTCACGGTTACGCATCATAAAAACGGATTTATTCACCTTGTTTTTTATTCCTTTTAATTACTGCGAATACAGAGAGAAATTAGTGGTATAATTTCGCAGTTGTCTTTTTTTTATAGACTAATTTGAATTTTATTTATCATACGTACAATCTGGGCACGTTACCAAATGGCGGAATATTTGGCCGACAATTCTCATTGTGCGTAAGTATCTCGTATACGTGCTGTTGATGGGTTATATGACGAAGAAACCCCTTAATATCACCCTGATGGCTCCACCTTTTCCCTACACAAAAATGTGGAATGGGCTGTATCGGTGCTGAATCGTCAAAAGACACCTCTTGAGACATCTGCAGCACTTTTCGTCCACTGAACATTTGGAAATTTCGTATTTCTTTTTTAAAAAGCCAATTATTTTCCATTTCGTCGGTTACCTGTTCTGAACTTCAAGCAACTTCAGATTCACGACGGATTAATCGAGGATTAAGGAGGGGTCGATAAGGATGTCACTGACTTGTATGATTACGAATTGTGTAATTTCGCGAAATTAAGCCATAGATACAAAATCAGCGAAAATTTAAAACAGTCTCTGTTATGGCCCTATATCGTTCCCATAGTGCAACGGATGGCAAGGACCAATGGACCCGTCCCAAAACCGGTGCCCGTTTACAACGACAGTGGGCTCACCCCTATCCGGACTTGTATCCCGGCCCTTTATCCGATCATATTACAGGACCAGTTACTGACATCGATTCCGTTATGGTAATATCATATTCACTAACTCGTATGCATTGTTGTTAATGTGCAAAACTTATCATAGTATAACAAATCCCTAGATTTTTTTTTTAGAAAATTACCTCAAGCATAGTATTTTGTTATGCTAAATATGTGTTTCCTGATATATTTTATCGACTTATTTCATCAGTCACGGCTGTCTAATAAAATAAAATAATTCAAAATTGAAAATTAATAGTATGACAATACATATGTTATACATAATTATATATAAATAATGCCACTTTATACTATGTACACCATGCTAGTCCAGTGCATAAACTAGAAATTAAAAAACAGTGATTGTTCTTTGTTATATTCATTATAGGTGCATCCTGTTTTGATGTCACACTTGCAATTATTTAACCAAAACGTTATTTAAATTAAGCTGAAATGAAGGTCAGGATAGTCATTTTATTACTCCACCTATTAATTAATGCAGGCGCTGCACATTATGAGTGTTACATGTTTTCCATATAGTGTCGCATGAGCTACCTTAATTCTCCGCCTTAAAAAACCTTCAAAATAAGTGGAAAGGAATCATATATTTTAAACTAAGATGACTCAAACCACAATGCACTTTGATCGAAATCTCGTAGGTGTGCAGAGAGCATTTAGTTACGAAGTTCAAAATACTATTTTTATTTCCCATCCATAAATATATGTTATCATAGAATTTTATGCTATCATCAGCAAGAGGATTACCTACACGTTGTCTTCCAAGTATTTCCAGTTACGTTGCACTTTAATGGCGTGTGTGGTAACTAGATCTTTAAGAAGGTTGTGATGCCTTATACATCATCCTCTATTATATAAAATAATCCTATTTGTGTGATTGCATCTAGCTCTTAATGGAGACAGTATTATGAACCATGAAGCTATTAGCCACTTCATTGAGGAACAATTTGTGCTTTTGACAGCAATGAGGATGAGTGCTACAAAAAAGGCACAAGATTTTGCAAAAATGAAAAGGGGAATTTATTTCTCAGATTATCTGTAAAAAATAAGGCGGCGAGTCCTAATTCTAATTCGAATATAAATAGCACACATAGCATATATGGACACTCTGTATATTATAAGTCGCAGATTTCTAATTAGCCTATGAGATGAGCCATTGTCACCATGTCTAGGCCTATCTATCCCCAGTTTTTCCACGAATTCGTCTAGCAATCACGTAGCGAGTCTGTGCGAAATCCATCCCATTTTAATTCCTGCTCCAATATTTACTCTGAATCTTCTCCCCGCCCAAATTTGTCTTAGTTAATGGCTGTCGGGGATTGCCTTGATAAAAAACGAGGTTGCGTAGATATTATTATTATAGGAGGATTGGAAAATCAGCCTTTAGCAAAAGCAGACTGTCGACCACGTGACTTTTTATCATGGCACTCCCGTGCATCTTTCCTTCACCCAATTCTCAGTTTTGTTCAACTTTTGCATGTTTTAGTTGAACGACGAGCTATAAACCTTGTCAATATTGGGTTTGGCATTGTCAAAACGCGGGGCATTTAGGACCAACACGAAACAATCTGGAAATACAAGACCAGGTTTAGCTATAAAAAAGGGTTGAACAAGTACGAAAATTAAAAATTCAAATTTTTCCGGTTTTTCTTAAATAAGGTCAAAGGGAAAAAATATGCTTGTTTTGAGATCGAAGTCAACGAGTTTCTGCATCCTGTTAAGTATACTGCCGCTGTATTATATGTAAATATGTTGCAGAAACCTATTCAAAGTCGCAAATTTGATTTGGATAGGACATGGCAGTTTTCCACAAAAGGCCTAGTGGTCATTGGATTAGGTGTTTTTAGTATCCACTAATTCCCTATTTAGGTCAATTTGAAACCTGCTAGAAATGCGATAGGAAATGTTAATATGAAGCTCATCAAAAGCTAGTCGAGTTGATTAGAAGAAGTGCTTTTATTGTCAAAACGCTGACCATTTAGAAGCAACACGAAACAATCCCTCTTAAAACAACTGCTGCCAAAAAACAGAATTTCAAAACTGACCATACAGGATCAATGACCGTTAATTGAGAGAGATCTTTAAAAATAATTATATTTAATTCAATGTTGTTTCAGAAAATATAGATTGAAACTCCTTTGTTGGTCAAGTAAAAAAAAAAATAGGTACGTGTTTTAGTTTCAAGCACTGTTATTTAATAAGTATACTAAAAGAAGTGACATCCCAGCCTCCAAAGGCTGGCAAGTCACCTATGTATGTGAAGGTACCTACATATATTGATGATTTATTTTAATTACAAAATAAAGCTGTTTTTGTACAAGAGTGGAACATACCATTAAAAATACATTAAATAATTTCCAGCTAGCATGATCGTACATTTAGATGAACAGCAATAAAGCAGCTATATTTCATTGACACACCTATTGCATAGATGTACGAGCATACAATCATTTTTTATAACGATTGTCATGAACTAAAAAACACTGCTTTGTCACGGAATCTGTAATAAGCAGCAATAAATTGTCACCTCATCCTTGAATTAATGCCGCCGTTTTAGTGCAAAAGCATGGATTTGGTAATGTGGTTTACTTAAGGGTGCAGTCCATCTCTTTCTCGGAATACACAACTTGACAAAGTTCTAGGGAAGTTGGTTTGACGGATCGATTTACGTTCACAAAGTTAAAATTAATATATTGCGGTATTTGTGGTGTTGCCAATAAAATAGCGGGCAAACACTGATAGCACATGCGCTATGTAAGGTTGCCTACCATTCACAATTTAAATGGAACGTATGCAATATGCTGTGACCATCAATGCGTGTATGGATTATTAAGGTTTATTTAACCAATTTTAAAGTTCACATACTGCATTATATTTATTTCCAAAGTAAAAACATTTCATTAACTAAAACAATACGGTATTTGCAATAATGCTATGATAATTTTCAATTTTTGATTCTCATCTCCTTCAGCTTATGAATTGTCTGGTTTTTCGTTATCAACATTTTCAAACATCCACATTATAAGTTTCTAGAATCCGTGCTCCGAAAAAAAGTTAAATTTTCACTGTTGTATAACCTTTGTTGCAAAGTCATCAATTTGAGGTATTCGTTAGTTTCGACACTCCCATTTTCCTTTAAAACGTGGAGTATATATGGAAAAATTCCACAGTGGGAAATAAATTGGCACATTGCATTCTTCAGAGCTAAAATATGTATCCGTTTTAGGTTCATCGCCAGATACAATAGACCTCGCCTAGCTTTTCGTCATTTTTTTATTCGTCTTCTTGACATTTATATATCGTCATTATTTTAACCCTTATCCCACCACCCGAACCCCTTTGCACTTTATTAAATCCCTTAGGACACTCGTGGGACGTTTATCGGTGGACCGCAGGTGCGACTTATGCTTTTCACACGTCATTTAATTGTACGTTACCGTTAATATTGCATTCAACGAGAGATTTCGCTTAATGACCGAATTAACATATCATATACACACAGGGATCGTTCAAAAATATCGCCAAAAGTATAAATATTCATGACTCTAAAACACGAGTGGAAAAATGAGTTTTCATAGCAATAAGTCACGCATAAACTTATGCAATGTCATTTCTGATGAACGCAAAACACATTATATGAAGTCATTTTATGGTTATATTTACAAAGTATTAGCATCTAAACATATTTAAATATATTTGTTTTGAGAATAATAAAATGACCGCTCGTGTTACTGCCAAAGTTGTCAATGTTTTATCATTAATTATTATACTGCTTATTAGTCATTGAAAGTATACAGAAGTTATTTTTAATAATTTAGACTTCAACATTCATGAATTCCGATATTAATCGATCAACTCTTGAACTAGAATATTTTTTGAATTACCCTCGTCCATTGCCGTCCTTCGTCTAAAGCCAAATACTGTGCTTGACATTTCCCACTATGATCTATTGGTTTTGGCTGAACATTTTACGACATTTACTCGCGACTGACACCTGAAATTGCATTTCCCCGCCAAAAGTAGGCCTAGACACAACACGACACAAAAATGAATTAAACTGATCTTTTTTATATAAACGATATACTCTGTATGTAAGTCGTGCCAATAAATATCCTTTATTAAGCAATGGTCATTTCGATATCTCCTCTTAATATCCTTGCCAAATTTTACCATCGTGATTGTGAAAGTTTATTAGATTGGCACAAATCAGAAAGGCAATGTATCCCCTGCAAGGATGTTTAAAAATTAATTTCACTAAATTAGGCAATAGGTTACGCATTGAAGAACGATGAGAAATTTTAACTACGAAAACTAAAAACAAATTGCTTTCTAACTAATTTTTATGAACCAATGACTATGGAGAAACACATGACCCAACATGGAGTCGGTTGATCCATAAGCTCTTTGTTTTGACATTACCCTTGATAACACATTGGAAATAACGGCAGCATTTGATGGTTTGATCCTTTCTACCATTGCGTTTATATTTTAAAAATGTTTGCGCAGCACTGTTATCATAATGTTCTAATGTAAACACGAGTAAAAGCACCTCGAATCATTGATTGATGAGAAGCACCTTTCGATGATTATATGCATACTTGTTGTAATGTAAACCTTAGATTTTCTCGCATACCCTTCGTAACTAAAGCCAGCATAACACTATGCATTATCGAGCAATACAAAATTGACTCAGAAATGCAGTGTGATGCAAGGGCTCATGCATACATCAAGCATTATGATACTACAATAGATACCTTATATACCATATATTCAGAAAGTGACCCTCCAACATTATATAGCTAAAGTGTCATTAAGCAGGTATATCTAAGGCCATCGAATCGCAATGGCCTATTTGTGATAGGCTGTCCTTCCTCTACATAGGCTGTCACTTGACCATAATTTTGCTGGCGGTGATTTGATAAGTGTATCTCGTTATTTATGCTACAAAAATTATTCATAAATGTACAATATATTACTATAAGGTAGTAAAGTTAGAAAAACTGAAGAAGTTTGTGAGTATAACAATATTGTCCATATTGTTTTTCAAAATTGTTTAGCCAGATCAAAAATAAGGATCTTGTCATTATTTTACCTGAGTTAAGTTTAGTTTTTTTCCGCACGGATAATGTTTAAACACATACATTATAGTTTTACAAGAAAACGCCATTGATAACGTTTTTATCATTTTGACATTTTTATCATCTTTGTAATTACAGGGTGTCTTAGTTCAAGAAGTAGATGAAGGTCAACCGTGTCTGTCGTGTCGAGATAAATGCCCTGGATTCAGCGCCCATATTTGGAGGTATGTGAACACTTTTTGGTGCAATTGAAAAGCTTTGACATCTGAATGCATTACCAGAAGTCTTTGGCCATGAAATATTCCATTCCTTTTGCCAAAGCGCGTGTTTATAGAGCGAGGATGTCAACTTAAAGTTGCGTGATTTAGTTTCCTTTGAGGATTTCAAGAAAAGTTTATAAGCTGTTTATATCCCTCACGTTTGAGTCGCACATATTTCGTAAAACCCCGAAATATTTGCAGAGTTGGTATCCATATAGTTGAAAGAAATGAACGGCGATTCAATGTTCTTTTCACAGGAAATCATTTTTACAAAGATTACATCTGATAATTTTATACCAAAAAATTATTTCATTGAATTATTTATAATGATACAATTTTTTGCTAAATTTTAAATTGCTCACAAAAAGTTGATTAATTTGTAATAATTGATGATTACCCACTAAAATGTATAACGTCTCTAGAATCGATATACTCAGATAATTTATATTGTTTTATGATAAATTCATAAATTATGTTTATAATTTAATAAAATCCTTTATATGGAAGGAGGAAGAGAAAATTGTTACAACATACGATCATAACTTCTTTAAATAGAACATGGAATATCACAATATTTACATAAGCACTGAAATTTTGAAGGAACTGTAAATAATAGTGCAGTTTTCCAGTCACAAAAGCACCAGCCCTTCTTCTACAATATATTAATCTTGATTTTTAATTAAAACTTCGATGATGGCGTCCCACACACAACGCAATTCCCAACAACGTGATACAGTACAACCTGTCTAAATGCATCCTGTGTAAATTAATAACCTCTCTAAAAGCATAAAATGTGCCGGTCCTGCTTTTATAAATGAAACTGTCTAAAAGCGTATATTTCACCGTTCCCAAGTGTATTGTTTTAGACAGGTTCTACTGTGGTGATTTTAAGGGAAATACGATTTTCATTTAGAAAATCTATCATAAAAACAACATTTTGTGCCATGAGAATTTTGACGCCATTTTGTATGCCGTGATTTGAAAACTGTTTAAAAACACTGCTCTGAGCCGTACAAACATAACTAGAAATACCGCTATCCTGTTAAGATCATTTCTCATAATTTTTTGTTTCGTTTTCCACCGTGTTCAGAAACTACTTTTCCCGAGTTTGTGTTGATTGATGCCTTCTGTTGATTTTCTGGTTCCATTTTAAAACGGTTTTAACATTTCACACCCCAAGCCATTTATCTGCATCTGTTTAACATATGTGTTCATTTGCATAAATCATTAATAAGAATTCCACGAATCGGCGAGAAAATTTTATGGTCACAGACGCGTGAAATCCTAGCCTAATAATTTTCTGTTGAATCCAACGTTTTGGCATTACGCCCTGTTCACTTAATTTCAATAGACAGGGTGTGTCACGAGTCAGTTACCATCATTACAACAGAATTTTAATTCAAACTGACATCACTTGACTGGTACTGCTATCAGTTTGCAATAAGTTTGAATTGAACGGTTATAAATGGTATCTTAGCTAAATACATCCATGAACAATAGAAAACAATTTAATATGAAAAACAAATTTATTTTCGCATTCATTTTTAGTGTACGTGATTCATTTGATTTATTAGCTTTCATGTTTTGTAGTAAAATTACGTTAATACTGAGCGGGGTAGTGTGTCAAGGGTGCTGTTAATTTGAATTTACGATTTTTTTAAATACTGTAATGCCCCCTTGAAAAATCCTATTTGTAAAACGAATGCTTTGTTTCTTAAATTTTTGAGGTTTCCAACAGATGGTTTTTCAAATGTTGTGCCATGAAAACTTACACCCAGGGAATTCTAATTTGAAAAAAGCTTTACAACCCTATTCACCAACTATAACCCACTGCGCTAATCAGAAACAAGACTTACTTTGAAAACTAGTTAGGATTTGAGCTGCTTGAAGTTCACGCACATATGCCATCTTTGGGCACCAAAAACAATAAAGTAAATTTCCTCTACCGCCATTCATTTGATTGTTCATGAAGGGCTAGGATTGCAATGATATGACTGTTGTCTGCATTGTTAATAAACGTCCAGGATGCAATGTAGATAGCTATATAAACCTATTAGTCATTAAATGTATTACTAATACAAATACGTGTAGTAAGTATACGGCAACATATCTGAATTTAAAATTTATACAGCTATAATTTCAACAATGAATTTCTATATACTTGAATTGTTTTTATAAATGGATTTTATTGTTAAGAAATATGGTAATGCACATAAAACTAACCCAGCTTGAAATCTTAAAATACGTTAAAAAACTGATAGGAAAAAAAACCCACATTTTTAAAATACTTTTTTTTTTGCATTTTGTTCTTGTCCCACTTACAAAATTATGAATAATTTCAGGGGATGTGAAAATTCCACGCTTCAAACATTCCCAAACTAGCATTTTAATTTTTTAAAAATTACAGATATTTATATCAGCATCTCGTTAACAACTTCCTAAAAACATTACCGCCATATTTCGTTCAGCATATTTCTGTGTCAAGAAAAACATTCGTTAAACGGGCGACAATATCCCAAGCTATTTCCCCTCTCCGATGCAAGTGTGTCCTGCTTTCGCAAACACACTGAATTTTAATTTATTTGTTGATGCATTTCCTAATATTGCTTTCTGGCAAATCCTGGCGACGTTGAATCATCCGCAAGTTCTCGCTCATAAATCTAATCAATATAAAACGCGAATTTCTCAGCAGGCATTGTCCGTATTAGACGCTGTGATTTGAACTGGCTACACAGTGACACAGTCACAAAGCTGGGACTCCTCCTATTTCGGTATATTTTTGGGGCTTGGCTGACACTCCATGGTAACCATTGGTTGCTTTTTTCAAAACTCGACTCATAACCCCTTTTATCATCGTTTTCACAACAACCGTTTTCTCATTCACAAAGCTATTTTCGCCCCTATCTAACGTTGCACTCAGTCTACATACAAGATTTTAGGCGACGATTTTTTTTTTCATATTTTTTTTTTCCTCATACCCATGTTGCAAAATGCATTGGAGAGGATGTTTTGACGATGGATAGGATACAAAATGGCCGCCGAATTAAAGTGCATTCGACTAGCAACAGCTATGAGTTTTAGCTATTTCGTCTGAGCTATACATCTTGGAGGAAGTGTGTGGGGAGCATCCTCCTTCCTCAACACTGACGTCACAGGGTGTATATTTGGGCCCGGGTAGTTGCAACAACTCGATAGTAGAAATTTCAACGCACTACCAACAGTGTCTGCATGTACATAGGATTTCGTTAAGGGGGGAAAAAGCACTGCAGTTTTTGTGTTGTTGGAGTTAGAGTGCGCATGCGCCAACCCACCACGTGCTTTTTGAGTTATATTTCGCGATGGTTCCATGAATCGCGGAAGGTGGATATATTGAACTCAGTGCCAAAGTCATAACAAACGAGATGAAGTGGTGAATTATAGCTACAAATCCTCAAAAAGCCATCCTAATCTGTGCTGGATAAAAGTGCACATGCGCGTACACTCATAAGGGATGCCACGACGGCACCAAAAAGGGTTTGTAATATTCCTTCATTTATTGTTAGCAGAGTGAGGGATGTTCGTAAAGTCGGTGTGGGGATGACGTGTACGCGACTATTTTATAGCACCATAAAAATCATGCCAACTATTCAGAGAAGCGTTTTCCCTTCACACCCAATCATCCGAAGGCAAATTTCAGATAAGATTAGACTCGTTAAGGGAATTAGAAAGTGAAATAGTACCATTTGGAGGGTCAATGGGGATGATGGAGATTTTTTTTATGAACAACAATTAATACGATTTTGACACGACTAAGAATATCAATGAAAGTAGATAATGTTTATTTGTATTTGTTTGTGACATCTTCAAATGTCGTCCTAAACATGGTTCTTGTCCATAAAAAGGTGATAGTTATTGCTGTATGGTGATTCATGTCAAAAGAAATTCCATATTTTAAATTCGCTGATATGTTGCTAATGCATATTTAAAGATAATTTCTATTCACATGTCCACGTACGAATACCTCCCTTATGTATTCTAATATGAAATATAGTTATTTGCATAAAAATGAGAATACCACTGCATTCTTCATTTTTATAGGTTAAGTCTTAGTGACTAAGATATTTTGGAATTCATTGACCCCCTAAACATGTTGACTGACATGAATGACAAAAACTCGTGTACTAAGCTCTAACGTGTTTACAAGAGCTAACACATTTTGTTTGAGGCAATACGTATAATTCCCCCCATATATTTTCTGTCCTGTCGTGAATGTGTTTAGGGCCTTCCATAAATAACTTCACTTAATTTCGGCGCCTTTACGTGTAAGTCCTTCCCATTCCTGAAATGTACCTTACAGATGAATTTACAACTGCTTACAATGCTATCATATTGGAAAATACAGTGTAAAATTTATGTTATCATTAAAATTCCATACCTAATGCTTAAAACTGAGATTAAAACAATGTACAAACAAATTAAAAAGGATTATTAAAGATGTATTTCCCATGTGCTAGGTGAAAGGAATTAATTAACCAATTTTCAACTCATTGCTATTGTAAAATAAGAAGGGACATTGCTCCTAAACCTAAATACATCTCTTGGCAATAATCAACAACAACAGCCTTTATTAAAAAAATATTCCGTTATTTTAAAATAAAAAGTGGACAAAAAATAAGAACCTTGTACAGCGAAGACCAAATATTGGCAGACTTTCCACATTGAAATTGTATATTATGTATTTTGGCATGTTGTTCTAAACCTAAACTGTCACGTTTGCCATACGTATTTATACGTATCCAATTTGAACTTTTACGAAATTGGTGTTCTGTTCCCCAATTAGTTTTCTGCTAATTTTAATTATTCTTTAATTGATCCAAATTAATGAATGGCAACGTTAATGGCACATAAGTGTGCATTTTCAGCGTGTGGATCTGGCATTGGATCAAAACTAAATTTTGCACATTTCGCCAAGCATGACTATATAAGCCTATAAACTTACAACGAAAATAACCTTGTTTACAATACCACATGCGTGTTACAAATTAAAAAACGTATATTACATTTAATATTTAACTGTACAAGTATAACTTCATCATACTTTTCATGATATATTTTTTTCAAACAGTTTCAAACCAATTCAATTTTCTGACAGTAGACTTTGTTTCTTATTTGAGTGTTAATAATAAAAATGGCAGATTAAATTCAGTAGTTTTTTAATGGAGAAAACTGTTTGTTTTCCATATTTCATATGCACTGTGAGTCATAAAAAAGTTGAACCCAATAAAAAAAAATCACAACTTAATGAAAAATGCTTCGATTTAAGTGAAATTTGGCACTTTCATAAAACAATAGCGTAGGAGAAAAAACTTGTTCCGGACTCATCGAGCTCGAGAAACAGTTGCATTGCTACAACGGGAAACGCCACAGTTCATCGAACTTAACCACTGACCAACTAACAGTCCGGACTTAAATCCAGTGGACTACAACATTTGGGGAGTTCTCCAGGAAAAGGTTTACAAATCGAATATTAGTAATATCGAAGACTCAAAACTACGAATTAAGAAAACTTATTGAACTTGACCAGCGTATAATCGATTCGTCAATCAAAGAATGGCGTGTAAGACTCCGGGCTTGAGTAAAGACATCGAAGAACATTTTCAGCAAATTTTATAATTCATTTTTGTTTCTAAACTATTGTTCTATGTGAGTGCCAAATTTAATTTAAATCGAAACATTGCTCACGAAATTGTAATTTTTTTATTGGGTTCTACTTTTATATAACTCACAGTGAGTGTAGATCGCACATGTAAAGTATTTAAAGCGGGTTTGTAAACCCTTATACAAAACATCAAACGTACATATATTTTATTGCATTCAAGATTACATAATAATTTTTACGACTGAATATTTATGCGTCATTAAACAGTGTAGCATTGCTTCAGTCAAACCTTTAAGACCTTAAAACATTTATGTACTAATAAACAACTTCATAAAAGCAGTATATTTTCGAGGCCAGGATTTTAAAAGTAAAAGGATGCACACTCAACTTTCGACTACACATACGAGCGCGTAAAACATTTTTGCTATCCTTTAAAGTCTGTAGGATATCCTGTTTAAAGCTGCACTCAATCCAAATTAATACCGTGTTTAAGTTGTTTAACATAACTTAGAAATCATCGATTTATCATACTTCATTTTCGTAGTATTTTGTTTATCCCTGGCACAGCTGTGCAACATTTTAATGGAGACTTTCAGAGTCAAGCTGAGATATTATTTATGAATTGTAGACATGCTTATATTGCGCCAATAAGCACTAGGAATTTTATACACAAAATATTAATAAAACATTTTGCAAAAATGAACTTCTAATCAAAATTAAAATAATGTTGAAGACGCATAGAGGGAATTATCAATAACTTCTTTGGTGAATTGACACGTTACGACATACTGAACTGATATATTCCTGAATGACCAAGATGATACAAGTCATTGGGTCACGTGTTCCAATGTAATTTCATAAAAAATGAAATTTACGCAAATAAGTTTATATGGAGTGAAATTGTGAGTGGCAATATGTATCTGTGTTTTAAGTGTACTTACATTTACAGCATTTATTTTGATTTAAAAGAGCGATGAATGCTAGTGACAGTGAATGATGAAACACGTATAAGCAGACCTTGATTGCTCAAACCAAGTTACCATTTATGCATTTACGAGTAGGTGCGCCTGATGAGGTTTAATGGAAGTTATGACAATGGGCTATATCAAGAATAAGATTGATGAGCACAAGGTTAAACTAAAGATAAAAACTGTTGATGAAATCTCAAGCAAAATAGTGAATTTAGGAAATAATTATTGTAATCTGCATATTATGTAATCATTGATCAGTTTTCATTGATTTTGAGATAGTCTTTAAATTTTAAAACATCTTTTAAAAAAAAAATGCACTTCGGATACTTTCAAGTTTCAATCCTACATAGCATGTCAATAACGACTTTTTTGCCAAACGGTACTATTTCAGCTCTTGCTCGTAAGCCTTGCCACAAACTAAATGGATACCAGTTTCAGTTATTGGTACGTGCTGCTGAATATGGTATGGAGATTAAAAGCATGCAGTGTTATTGGCTACAGCCGATGAATAAATAGAGGGACAATGCTTTTCTAAAACTGGGGAGGAAAAATAAATCATGATTTTAGGCAATAAACGGTTTCAAAGGATAAGGAATAATGTGGCAATAGGCCAACCTAAGCAAGGTTTCTGGGGTTGTTAAAATTATGGTAAAATGTGATGGAAGTACAAAATAAACAATGTGGCAACGACATGGTATCTCTATGGCTTAAATTATTGAACTAGATAACTGGTAATTTAATAATCATCCATTTAATAACTGATGGGATAAGCGTTTTTAAACATAAAAAACGTTTCCTTAAACTGTCATTAAAATAAAACATCTGATAAATCTAAATTTCTAAATTCAAGAATATCAAAATAAGTCGAATATCTTGTAAAAAATCTTCAGAAACCTTGCAAATAAAAATAAAAACGTTTCTGATAGATTTACGTTTGGCCATAAAAACTACATTTTCATTTGTCTATATTTTAAATAATGCGAGTTTCAAACATCAAAGTTTTAGTGTTTTACATCACCTGCACTTGTATTTGCGAAACTTCATAGTTTCTGAGCTCAAGCAAAACATTAAAGAATCTTCATTGCCAAGTTTAACATGAAATTCGATTCATTGACAGGCATTAAATGTACAAACAAATCTGGCACAGTCCTTTGAAGACGTCACGTCCCCCTCCTCACTCTTGCATGGCCGATGCGAATCATTGGTCCCGTACATTTCGGGAGGGAAGGGGTCTCAAAAATCCTATACATAAGCATTAATTCAGCAGCTAAAAATAGCCTGGTGCCGGTGGTTGCCACCGACGATATTTGCACACCCCCAAACGAATGCCAACTTTAAACGAGATCCACCACAACATCATCATCATCATCATTAGCAGTGCCACATTTCATGCAAAGCAGCGAGCAATTTATGGTTGACATATCCATATTACACCATATGCTCTATTGTTTTTTGGCAAAGGTGTACATTTTTTGTTTTGGGACTCCCACACCACGACCTTATTGTTGAGCAGCTCTAGCCAGAGTGCTACAACCTTATCTCTAGAGAGATAGGGGTGGAAAATGGCGTTGCATTTGTACCGTCTTGGCAAACCTAATGCGAAAGAAATACGCTGATAATGAGATATATTGGAGGGGTGCCGGTGTGGCCAACTCTGCATAAAAATAGTGACGGTGGCTTTATCGCCGCCATTAACCACGTGCCAGTTTCTACCTGCCTACGTCACGGTGAACTTGGCTTGGGTGTGCCTTATTGTCACATTGTTATCATTAGCCAGTCGAGCAATACACGTGCTTCCATCAGGGATTGAAAACTAGGATATATCTCAGCATCATACTGCCTGCGCAGGGGTTTTGCCTCGCTTAACTACGTTCAGATCCCACCTTAAGTCAGTCGCAGGCGATCGTGCTGCTAAGTTTTGATGATCAGAAAGGAGTAAGTAAACAAAGGGCCTAAACATCCTCACTTATTGGTGTCCACGTGAGTGTCGTCTAAACTTGTTGTTGTCGTGTTTGTTGTTGTTGTTGCATTGTCTTAGCTACACCTGTCGTTATGCGGTGTCACAATTTGAGATTTTTTTACCGTAAAAAGGGATTGCAAGAAAACTCAGGCAGCAGAAAAACTGAAGTTTTATACAAATTTAAAATCCAACCAAATATGTCATTTGGAAATCTGAAATTCTTGTACGCAACTATTTACAGTATTAGCAAGATATTTAATCCGATAAATATGTATGCAAAATGCATTTTGCAACTTACTTATCCTATTGTTTATGCACCATATTCCGGTATAGATCTTTCCAATAAAAAATGCATTTTATGTTTGGTCAAACTAGTCGTAAACTTCCAAACTTTTTCTAAACTTTCACTAGCCTTGGAATGGATATTCATTTAGATTTTCTTAAATGATAACTTTATCATAATAACAAACTCATCACGATTCCTAAACAGTTCTTCAATTTGCATTGAAAAATTATCGAATGAAAATTGGTTTCAATGGATTATTTTACTTTTATACTTCATTATGATGCAATTCATCATGATCCAATTATAATTAACGAGCTCCGAGGTAAGTTGATCAGCCTCGAGTGACATTCAAATCACCAGTGGGACCAGGAAACAACGTATATGGGGCACATGTATACAAATTCGTTGAAAGTGTTTTCAGATGAATAAACCGCTGGCACAATTATCTAAAATACAGTCTTAACTCGACTTTAGAATTATTGCTGACTTTTGTAAATCAGTCAAAATATATTAAGAATCGAACCTACCTTTAAGTTGAGTATAACAAAGCGATATCTGCACAATTCTATCTTCCATAAACTTTTGGACACAGTCACACAGGAGAAGTGACCCCATTTGTAATTTGAAGTTGCCGCTTGGATGCGCTGGCATAATGTCAAAATAATTCATGCCGGATATGAAGTCAATCTCGCCTTGTCATCAAACCTATTATATAAAAAACAAAAAGGGAAACTTTATTGTAACTATAAACATTAATTGCAAATGGAAAAAGTCATAATTTAAAGCATTTGTCAGTATACTACTAAATACAAAAGTGTACATTATTTAATTACTTTATCAGAAATTAGATCATATATTTTTTTAAAAATTATCCAAATATCTCGTTTGAATAAACGAAGGAAATACGAATATACTAAAAATAACTTTTTATTTTTATTTTCAGGAAAGTGTGCAATAATTGCAAATGCCCACGAGAAGTTCATGACGTTTATCATGAAGAATTCGTCAATGTTCGAGATCGGATAGGGTTTAAAACGCCCCCCGACCCTTCCAAACGTGTTTCCAGAGAAAGATCAATCCAGGAAGGATATTCATGGGTTCCCCCTGGATTATCAAGTGAAAAGGTAAGTTTTTGAAAATAATTGCTTTTGTATTGCACAAAAAAATCAGAAACAACTAAAATAATATCAAATAAAGACTATTAAGTAATAACGTCACTGGGAAGGGAACACAGTCAAGTAATGTCATTTTATTACTATGTAATCAAGGCACACCTTTTACATTAAAATATCAAGTGCGAAAGGAACGGGTGGAGCATTTTAAATCAATGAGGTTGTCAAATGATTAATTAGCAATCATGACACATTCACGATTCTGCGTAACACTAAGTTTACATGTTAACTTTGTCATTTTACAGTGATATGATCAAAAGCAGGTTCTGGTGCAAATGAAATTGAACAGCAGTAAATGTCCTTGTTGAATGCTTCATTTCTGTCATTTTAGTCAATAAAATGTCATTGACAAAATTTATGATTTTTGATCTTTTCAATATTATAAAGTTTGTAGAAACCCAGTTTTAAATTACTGGTAACCTCTTAAAGAACCAAGCCCAGTTTTGATTGATGGATGCAAAAATTAGAGAGATATTCGTATTCTGAAAAATAAAGTCGTTTGTTCTGAATTGTGCAAAACTGCTTAAAAAGTAATGGTCTTCCTTCGACCAATAATGACAGGTCATTCTCGATCCCAGATGGTCAGCCTAATAGACCATGCTTACAAATGTTTCATTTTTTTTCTCGTGAGTGGTCATGGCCATTTCCACTCGATCAATCTCGCAATGGTTATTGAGAATACGATACATCACCAACTCAATTGTCATCTTCAAAATGAAATTCAGTAAATTGATATGCTGTACACGCATATATATGCCGTCAGTTCATTGTATATTCAGTGGAATTGAGATGTATTTGGGAAAATCAAGCAAAAATAAAAATATCCTCCCGTCTGAATTTATGTTCTAAAAATATAAAATTCTCTTAACAAATTTAAAATGCATATAAGATTAAGACAAATATGAACAATTGCAAGTAAACCGCAATCTGATTTAAGAATTTAAACCTCGAGGCCAACAAAGTTAAATTATTGTAATTTGGATCAGAAATTTCAGGATCAGTCGATATATCAAACTACTCAGAAGTCATTTACACATGTTGTCATTTTATATAGAGTATATGTTCTAATAATAATGTATTGTACAAATGAATTTTGAAACAAATTAAAATAACAACCCTATATATATAGCTAACTGACCCATGTCCTATTGAAAAAGTTACTTAAATTAATGGATTAAATATTGTAATGCCAAAAAATCTGCAAAGGGAAAATATGTCCCTCTCGAGAATATCAGCTATGTTTTTTTTTTATTTTATTTGTTAGCTTGCACTTAAGTGATGAGAATTTTTCAGTGCTATTTTGTTAATAGGCCATTAGTGAGTGAAGTGAGCCAATAAAGAGGCACATGTGCCACATTCGCCCCTCGCTTATCCCCCTCTTATGATGGAAAATCTGGCATTATTATAAGATATCTCCTTTTCATTGGAAGATACAGACTTATACTCGTATAACGCACTCTCGTTCACTAACCTGTTACAAAACAAGTTATGAAAATCAGCAGCAACTAAACCAAAATCACCAAATACTAAAAAAAAAGTTCTGGTCAAAATCGATGTTTTCTCAAATTAATACAATTACGCTCTTCTAAACTCAGCGAAAAATGTAATTATTTATTAAAAACAGTAAATCACAACACTACAATCAAGTGTATTTGATTAAGAATAAAAAACACATTTTATACTTTGATGTTGTCTCACAAAGTGAAATCTAGAAGCAGGTTTTTTTATTCACCAAGACTATTCCTTTGAGGACAAAAACTTTTGCAAGCACTTTTAAAAGTTTATTTTAACGAATGACAAGTGTTAAGAAATCAATTTTAAAATTTATTGAATGAAAATTGTATGAAAGCTTTAGACGAATTTATATTGTACATTTCCCCCTCAATATCAAGCAAGTGTGTGGACGATTCCGCTTGGCATTAATTCACCAAAAGTTAATTGCTGAATAATTTAGTTAACTAATGTGCCATATAAATTCTGGTCATTCAATTGCGCTCCAGAGAAAATTTCTCGCGGGAACAGAGGTACTGAAACCTACATTTTGATTACCCTGGTTTTATGTGCCACATTATGACATTTAAACGTAAGCATTCCCAATAAACGCGACACTCGAAAAGCACATCAGAGTTGATTAATTCTATGGTTTTATGACTTAAATTTGTACAAAGGTACAGTATATATAAACGTGTATATATTTAAAATTAGGTCATACTTGACACATTAAAATACTGGATCTCATGCAGCTTGTGTTCACAAAATTGTGCTTATACAAATACAATTAAATACAAATGCTTATTAAATAAGCAAAAACATTTTAAAAGCACATTTCAGATTAAGGATTATTTCATGACATGTCTATAAGGATCTAAAATTCTGCATTCAAAATATATTTATATATCTTAAAATCTAAATGTATCTTTAAAGAGATCTTTGCCAAACAGTATCTTGCTTTGATTGAATAATAGTTAACGTAGATATTAAACATCAGTTTTCAAATATAGGTTGAAATCAATTCCATGACCACAGCTACTATATATGCAATGCCATTTGGTATTTGTTATACGTTAGCGTGCTTGGCAGCAATTTTGCACAAATAAAATTATACGAAATTTGCTATAATTTGGCGGAAGGCACAATCGGCGCGAATCGTCCAATTGATACGAGTGCTCATTAATTGAAATTGGTACTCGGTTATTAAAAATCACGTCATTGCAAAGCGTGTAATTAAAATGGCGGCTTGCAGAGTTATAATTTAGTGGGAAATGTAGGTCGATCTATTGACTACATGTAATAAAGTAATGCCATTTTTCAAATGATCAAAAGGCTGAAAGGGATACACGTAACTGAATTCATATGAAGAAAAAAATTATATAATTAGGTCAACAAAATAAAAAACTAAGATTAATATCATAGCAATGGCCATAAATATAGAAAAATGGAGGATGTCAGACTGAGACAGTTTTACTTTACAACTTAGGCAATGAATATAAATATTAGTAAATATCGAGAAAATTGGGACAAAAGTTTCAAAAATAAATTAACGTTTGTATAACCGCTGCAAATTATGTCATAGATGTTAATAATAAAAGAAATTTACGGGCAACAATAAAAATAAACTACAAATTCAGTAGGCTAATAAGCCTAAATTACGTATTTGTACAAGAATTGCAACCAGACAACATTCTTATTTCAACTTTTGTTTAATGTAGAACACAACTTCTAACAGCATTCGTTACTGAATTAATCAGTCGCCATTTAATCGTTATTATATTTTTGCTTAAAGCAGGTTACTTCTTAAAATTGGTTCCTTTGTTGACGCATAAATCGGTATATTTATGTTTATAACATGTGTTTAGTTAATCATCTCTAAGCAGAGTGAACATAGTGTAAATTTTTCCATTTGTAAATAAAAGGCCAGTAATACGTAAGGTCTATTAGTTAATGAGTGAAGAATTTCAATATTTAGTGTGGTACTTATTTATCAATATTTTTCCCAATCTTTTCAGATTGAAGAGTATTTTAATCAGCTTCCAAACCACAAAGTGCCAAGATTGGGAACGCCCGGAGAAAAGTATCGGGATAAACAATTAATGCTTCAACTTCCTAAACAGGACTTGGCCTTAGCCTATTGCAAACATGTGGAACCAATGTATTACAAAAGTTACGAAGATTTCGTGAATGCAAGAAACGAAATTGCTTTAGACATCGGATACGTCAGAGAAAACATTCATACTACAACAGTGAGTATTATTTCTATACATATTTTTCTTAAAGGACCCTGCACAAGTAGTGGATAACAGATTGGGCTGGTCATTTTGAAAACTTAACACATACTTAACACAACACCAGCTGCGTGCATACAATGTTTATATCCTTACATGTTTTTCCATGTATATATTTATGGACGAAAATAAGACATCTTTTACTTAAGTTTAGTGCATTCTCTATACGTTTTTCCCTATGCTCATCATAGGGAGGTCCGTCTATGTTTATAAATATTCTACGCGTTATTAGATATAAATACCCGTACCTAACACCGTCCCACCTTTTTATCATAGCTGTGCTCGTGAAAAACAAGCCAAAATTACAGCAAGGAGAGAGTGTCATAAAAGTGCAATCTCCGTGTATGCTGACACTTTGGACAGCAATGTCCACTGAATGCCGTTCACACGATAACCTCAAATGCAATTTTGGGAAGAAATCTACTCTTCCCCCTCCGAAAAATAAAATAATTCCACAGGGCAACCGCAATATCAGAACAAAAACAAACATAAAAAGCTATGGCCATATATAAAAAAGCACCAACCATTGAACACATATCCAGTGGAAAGGCATTTTCTCATATGCATGACTTGGCAAATTGTTCTAACTGACCACAACTTACTCGTAGGTTCTCATCTTTTAAAAAGTCAATTTATCGTGAAAACATTTGTTGGATTTTATTATTGTTTCCCTCTTCACAATATGCAGTAAAACAAAACGTTAATGTTGTTCATTAATTTAATTTTGACTAAATATATTTAAAAATTTCGTAAGGTAGGTAAACTCTTCAAGAAAGCAAATGAAAATATAAGTAGGTAGAAAAACATCTTATAATTTTGAGGCTTGTTATGGGATTAATGAGCATAACTCCTAAAGCGTAGCCCTAACAGTGGTATGCGACAAAGTTTACACCCTCACTAGTTTAATAAATATAAATTTAGCAATTTTATATAAAATATGTGTAATAAACTGGCAATTATTCATGAAAATTCTTTTTGCATAAATTGTTCATGCCCCATAAGCAGGCAAACACTGCTAGCAATGGTGTAATGCATGATTGCTAATCACCACCAATATAAGGGGCACTTGACATTTAGAATACTTTATTTAATTTTTGTTAAATACATGGTTATTTTCTATTATCGGCAATTACATTTATTCAATTAACAAAGGAAATAATATAATTTCAATTATATCGATAAGATACCAATAATACAGTATATAAAATACAGTCTAAAAAGTAATGATTTTTAAATTCATAATTCAAAGCTCGACAATGTCCCTGCTAATATCGACATAATATCTTGTCTATATGCACTTCAAAATTTCTCTGAACACAGTTATAAACGCTTGTCACAAATATGAAAATCCACAAAGCCTGATATAAAAGTTCAAGAAGGGCATGGATTTATTTAAAAGCCAAATTTAGTGATAGCCTTGAACGTTAAAAAGACGATAAAAATAAATTAAATGCTTTCAGTGCTAAGCAAATTACGTATCCACGTTATTGTTAACAAGTTACGGGAACAAACAAAAGCCTAATTGATATCCATTAAGTGCCATCTGTCTCACATTGACTGAAATGCATGCCTCGCTTTGCGTTCTCAGCAGCCACTCGACCGAAATAAAACTAGCTGAAATGTCAAAGGCTGTGTCAACAATGCCACCGGGAACAACATGCATTTTGTAGGCAAAGTGATTTGTTTAAAACTTGATAGGTTCCAGATATTATTAATACGATAATAATGAGGCGATATACATACACACATACGACTGTTGAACTCAGAAATAATGAATGTTCATTGCATAGAAAGTATTCATTAAATGCTAACCATGAGCCCCGACTGGTGGTGGTGACAGTAAACATTCATATTGGATAAATGCACATACCGGTCATACACTATTTACTCTAACTTGCTAAATCCGCACACGCCATGCTAAACGTTCATACGCCACCAGGCGGCGCTTAAACAAAATAAATCCAATTGGAACACAGTTTACTTGGGGGCTTTTAGGTAATTCGGATGCCTCTTAAGCTGATCATGAGCAACCTAAGAAGCCACTAGACCACAAAGCATGATAAATAAATAGGACAAGGATAAAACACAGCATAACGCAATCAATGTGATAAAGATGAAATTAAAACCATGTTTTAATGAAACAAAGCTGGAATTATTTTTTTGCGTTTTATAGACTTCAATTCAAATCGCAATTTATAGCTTTTACAGTCTATTGAATCAGTTATTATGCTTATACCTGCAGTGTTAAATTTAAAAACGTGCAACTGGAAAACATTTGAAACAAAATTTAGAAAGTAATTTTATTTCAACATCACAAGGTTGCCAAGTGTTAGCTTAGCAAGCTTTGCGAAACGTGTTTCATAGTTCATTAAAAATGAAACAGCTTAGATAGCATATGGTAGTAGACTTACAAAACATAAAACCAGTAAAAACATGCCAACATTTTTGTGACTGTTTGCTTTATATTTTTTATATTATTATTCGTGAGCAGGATACCATATAATAATTATTTTTATTATCATTTAGATGGCATAAAAAAGGGTAATTTAATTTCCAATTTTTGTCATTTAAATTATGCATGCATAAATGCACGTATCTATTCGTGTTACAACCCGTTTGTCAACATTTTCTTTTTATACATGTACTTTTTCTATAGCACTAACATTGAAATGGAGTCGCTAATGTCAACATGCATATACTCTTGCCATTGTCAACGTTAACACAGACCCCATTTCTCACTAACGAGGTCATGAACTAAAATTCACGAAAACCATACATACATGGCATGTAACTAGGAATATTCTTTGCATTTCACATTTTATTCAGATTCATTAGATCCCATTAGTATTTCCATAACATCTCTACAATTCAAAAATCCACATCCCCACCATCTGTTGTTATGTAGAAAAAACCATCAGTCGATGCAAAATTATAAAGCTATAGTCAAACTATGAAATTACCACGTTATAGCAAAATATAGATTTCGTAATCCGCTAGCCTAATTATAGCCCAGATTTAATTTAAAAAACAACTAACCCTCCTAATTTCCTATTTAGGACACAGCTAGATATCAAAAACGCCGCCTGGTGGCAAAGTGAAATACTGGCTTAGTGGTGCCATAGCAACATTGCATTTGGCCTTGATAGAATTTTAGTGGCTACATAGGAGAATAAATGCGAGAATGAACAAACCTAATATAAGATAGGTAGACGCGACAAAATAATGCTTTTGCGAAGGGTTTTTGGGTGTGTCCATCTGGAAAACTGGGGTATTCCCGAGAGATGGCGCTAATGTAGGCGACCTCACAAATGCCATTGGCATTGAAATTTCGCATCGGGTATTTAAAGGGATATAAACTCGAGTTGCCAGAGTGCAATTACTGACAATTTCGGAGTACTCTCATCTTTAGATTGTTATCTCAATTCATGGATCAGCGATTAGGTCTGATATTAGTCCCTTAACAAGGGAAATACGCTATCAAAATTAACATATCACAAATTACATTTGTTATTTGGAAACCGAGGCAAATTAAATCCCTTATGAAAACAGGTGGAATATTAAGCAATTAATGGATTGAATATTGACATTTGATGCTTGTTCAAGTTTTACAAATAAATACCGCTATGATTTTAATAAAAAATAATTGGGATACATGGTCAATTTGTCATTTTGAAATGTCACACAGGATATGCAAACTGACATGATGAATAGATTACATTCGAGATATGCCAAGCCACAAAGGTATTATCCTCCAATCATGTCCATGATAATTAAAACAGTTATTTCGTATGGTTTGGTGTTGCGATGTTACTGGTTGAGTCATAATAGTTCGATTAATCGATGCAATGTTTGTTTGTTTGTTCTAAGGAATGCCACAAGTGCCACGGTGTCATGCAATCAGGAGAGATAGCCATAATAGCCCCAAAATTTGGAGAAAATACGTGTTGGCATCCAGCTTGTTTTGTGTGCACAACTTGTGATGAACTTTTGGTCGATCTCACCTATTGCGTCAACGATGGACTCTTATATTGTGAAAGACATTATGCAGAAACGTTAAAACCGAGGTGTGCAGCCTGTGATGAGGTAAGATCAAAAGTTTTATATTATATTACCATGGATTTGTACATATTGTTTATTGGAATCGAGAAAAAAATCGATTATAACACGTTTCAAGGATGGGTTTTAAAAAACATTACTATTTATACAAACTTACTTTCCGAAATCCTGGCTGAAAAAACTTATTTAGCATCGGTTTTGCAAATTTTGAAAATCTTGGAAATATGAAGTGTTAAAGTTTGCAAATAGTAAACAAAATAAACACTGTAAAAACTAACTTTTTTTCATTGTTAAACGCATCTAAGATTCTCTTACAGTATTTTCTAAACCATCTAAAACTTTTTAGACAGCTTAAATTTTCCCGCCATATTTATAATGTTTCATCCAACGCCTCCTAGATGGCAACCATTCCCAATGGCATTTCCTACGTTATTACACTGCCATTTATTTTGGCATTTTCACATCCTTGACTCTTCATAGCGCCTGTTTGGGCAATAATAAAAATAAAACTGATGTAATTTCTTTGTTTAAATGCCACATTATGTACATGTATTTGGCCGCTATGCGATTTCTTTCCCTATAACATTTGACGTTTTTGATATTGTAACGTGAAATGCCAATTTCAAACTACGTGGGTTTGAACACGAAATTTCAATCAATATGTTTTCTTAAATTAAATATATAGTGATTAAGTACAAAACTGTGTACTGTATGTGGGCCTAGGCTGGCTCAAATAGACATAGAAATTTAAAGGAGGTCAGTAAAACTTAAAAACAACTTGTAAAACAACTCATTTTCTGTCAGAAAAGATAGGAGAAAGAAACATTAAAATGCAACCTATTTACGAAATCTGTTACAACATTGGCAAACTGCACCGTTGAAAAGTTATTCTATCTTTGCGGAGGATGTCATGAAATCATGTTTCACTAATTAGACCTTCGAACATGTTCTCTCCTATAGAACAGTCAGTTCATAAAACTAAAACTGACACTAATACATTTTAAGAAAACCTCACGAAGATGTGTAGGCCTAATTCACAAAATGAAGGTCAGGATCAGGAAAGCATGTTTACGCGTGAAATTGTTTTCAAAGTACTCAAGTGTTACTTATGGATTCACGGAGTGGGCGTTACAAACAAAAACAAGTGGTAAAACCGTGAAACAATGCTAATTTCTGAGCAAGAGGTTAATCTGTACGACGAAAGAGTAGAATTGGCAGGAAAAAATACTGACCGCCATTTTGGATTCACTTAACATACTGGATACTAAATACATAATTATACATGCCATTTAAACAACGTGTTAAACGTTGCGTTACTAAAGCATGAATAACACATCTGAATTCCATGAAATTTGGATTAAATAGGTTGATTAAATATTACAAATACTTCCAAAACACCATACAAATTTAATAATTTACTTTAGAAACAACAATCGAACGTTAATAATAATAACACACGATATTGCGACAACGTTTTTTGCACTAGTTCAAGGGAAAACTTTCCCATTAGTGCCAAATCCTTCTGACTTTGAATTTAATCTAACATATGAAATTGTATGAATTTTGATCTCTAGGACTCATATTTCCCTAAAACAAATTTGAAGTGCTCTCACACTTGCATGCATATCAAATACATGTGTTAAAACTGTTTTACCAAAAACATGAATTCCATTTAATTTGGGGTAAAAGTAATTTAATATTAAAAGTACTTTGAAAACACATAAATTAGTAATTTAATTCAGAAATAGCACTCGAACGTTAACCCGCAGGTGTTAATGCATGCCCTGTCTCCATTTTATATATTTAAATAAGATTGGAGAGCTTCAAGATTGGAGAAAAACATGTCCACTCGCATACACCCCATCTATGCTAGAGACAAGATGAAATATCTAATTTTTACGACACTGACGTCATTGGCATTAATTAATAATAGTCCACTGGGTTTTCTGCTGACGGAATCCATATAGGACCCACCTTCGCTCCAAATGTCAACTTTACCACCTCGTCTCGGTGACGTCACTTGTGCTAGATGAGGGCGCCCTTTGTTTGCGTTTTGTGCAAACAGAACAGGAATATCCCTTCTTCACCTCACCTGTCTTCACGTTATAATAACTTGGTATTGATTTATCGCATCCATAATCAAGCTTCGTCACTAGTCTTCCTAGTTTTATTTTTGGATTGCAATTTATTCGTACTCAATCGAGCGCTTTATTAATCTCATACACGTCGTATAACAGGTATGACGTCACTCGAAACTATGAACCGCGTCACGAAACACATTTTCACGACTTTTTTTGCGTAAAATTTCAGAGAATGATCTTAAAAGCTTGCATGTGTGACACGCAAATAGAGCTTCACATTGATTGTTGACATACTCATTCAGCCATGTTCAGATAACTTGAGGATTATTTTGGCATACATAATTCATTACTTTATTACGCTTTACTCTTAAATTTAACGCAGGAAATTTTAATGACATTAATGGAATTGGAAGAGAATACATATTGTATTTTTGTGTGTGTTGTAAAGGTGGGTCTCCACTGAAAACAACAATGTTGAGGCAACAAGGTTTGCTGAAACAAATATTGAATAAAAGTTTGCCTACCATGATGTTTGAGCAAACTTATGACTATTTTTGTTACCAGAACCATGGCTTCGGCAACATTTTGCCGATCGCTCAATCCAGGTCTCCACTGAAGGCAACATGCAACACGCAACCCCCAAACATACAAATACTCAATAACAAACGTGAAACTATGAATACATCCACATGTTGCTGAATGCTGAGGTGGATCCACCAAAGTTGACAGATAAACTGAACAAATGTGTCCAGTCCGCATTCCAGCACATGGCTGAGCGTGTGCAGTTGCCGAAACCATGGCTTTAGCAACAAGAAAACGTCATAAGTTTGCTCAAACATCATGATAAGCAAACTTTTATTCATTATGTGTTTCAGCAAACCATGTTGCCTTCAGTGGAGACTACTTAAAATGGTAAACTTGTAAAACGACAAATATTTGACAAACTAAACCTTGGATCCTCAAAAATGTTTGGTGCAAAGTCGGCACAGCATGTACAATATATGTCCATGCAAATGGGGAAGTGTCATTTTTGGATAATAATCAAAACACATACCAAATGTTTGAACCATTGTTGGTTAATTATTCGATGAAGTATAGCAAAGATCATCTCAACCCTGTTACTTTAACTTGCAGTTGCCACACAATAATGACCAAGTCGAATACGGTTTAGAAATGAATATATTCAAAATGAAATTCTGCATTGGGCGTCGCCCCCTTCATCGTTATAAAATATTCGGCTAGGTCTAATTTCGCCATAATTCATTATGCAGATGAAATTCCTTCAGCCCCCGTCTGTTTTACATTGAATTGAAAGCTGTTACATCACTGCACATAAGTGATACAGAGGATCTTGTGTTAACTCAATGGGGATGGCTCAGTCTGTTCTCCCTATGGGGTCGACTATTGCATTGTGGCATTAATAAAAACGCATCCCACACAATATTATATCCTATGGATATATGCATTGTTTTACTTATTTGAATATCGTCGAATTAACTAGGACTGCCTTTACAGTAGTAACTATTTTTTGTAAGCAAATGTCAAAACACACAATACTAGCAGCCCAACCAAACGTTATTTATTGGGTCAACCTCTTAAAATAGCCAGTCATCTAGTCATTATTTGGCAACAAAGTGGGCTTTTTAGGGTTTGCACCTGATTACGTATCTTAGTACAAGTTAGTAGTCTAAAATAAACGCCTCCATTTTCTGCGATATTTATCAATGCTGGTCAACGTAGGTGGATTCGCAAAATTCTATTATTTATACGCACCTGCTCTAATATTACGTAATAACAATGATTAGTTTGTACAACCCCACCAGTAATCACAATTGGGTATACTTATCTTTTCATGATGGGCCTATCAACCAGTTCTCATTGATTGTTAGCAATATGTTGAAATAAGCACAAAGTTCTGAACTACTTGACTGACGTGAATATTGCCAGATCATGACCAATTCATCAATAAGAAAACGTTGCTCACAAAATTAAAAAATAACCAGATTTATAAATACAATTTTTGAGTTTACAAACTAATATTCCTACTGCACGCAATACACCTTCAGTTTCAAATGAAAAATGTGTTATTATCATGATCACACAATCAATTTACTAGCGTTTTACACACATCTACTATGTGCAATTTTCAGATTAACGTTATTCTAGGCCAATTCTATCATTTTTCTTCTTGATTAATGCTGGTAGAGTAACCAATTTCACAGCAATTCGTTTAAATTCGCCATTCGTCAATCTTATAAGCAGTCGTGCACTGTTGTATGGAATAACTAATAAGTTTTTTTATATTTTGGTATTAATTTGACACGAGGTGTAACTGTGTGCCCCATATACAAAGTATTTGAAACTGATTTTTTGGCACAGAACTCCTTATTTTCAAAACCCAACTCTTAAGAAAGGTACAGTGCGTGGGACTTGACTTAAAATTGAACAAGTTGTAACGCAAATCACGATTTACAACGAATAAAAAAACTGGTTTATCTGATCAGGCTTAATTCAGTAAAGAAATTTCATTTTGTTTAGTTCAACCTTATTTTTAATCATGATATCACCTGCTTTATTTGTTTATCTAAATTGTATCATCGAACGCAAATAGCTATAAGTTTCTGATTCTGAAACAAATATTCAGAAATCAAAATGAAAAAATTGATAGGATGGTAAAACACTGCATTCTCTCCCTGTAAACAGTTCTGTTAATATCGCTATCATGCAGTAATTATTCAAGGCGTTACTACGAAGCATCTCCTCCTCCACCATATACTATATATCTAAGCCATATTTCAATTATTCATGGGAAAAATTTATTATATGAACAACAACGCGCCTCGCTAATAAGGGATGGTAATGGCTGCTGCTTGCTGCTCTTTCTATGCATGAAATATCAAATAAGAGTGCCTAACGAAGGAGACCTTTGCGGCATTCATTTGGAAAATTAGTTATGGAGGACGTTTTGGCAATATATAGCAAATGACAACACCCTTAACGCTCTCCCTTTATCATCCTGGTTTACCCTTAACGCACTTTTGTCATCATTAAGGGATGGCATATGCAACCCATTTGTTAGTCCTAAAAACACACAGGGATGTCCCGTTGCATTTCCATTGGTTCGTCGACGAAATACAAATACGTTTATTCATCATTATTATGGAAACCATGTGATCGTGCAGTGCTTTTTGTAGCAAATTTGCGGTCTGTTTCAGCGACTAAAAATGGTGTCATTTAGTGCGACAACAATAATGATAATTGGGTCAAAACCACACATTGCCATTTTCAAGCGTCTGCCGCTCTTGAACTATGCCGTCTATAGGTCATGACCTATCGCCCATTTCTATGACATAAATCCTGGCCGTGTTTATTTATTGCATGACACCATCAGCGTCATTTCGCTGCAATAGTTTCATACAATTTTCCCCTAACGTATTTATGAAGGCATAACATTGCAGATTTATTTTGTAAAATGGACCTTAGATCTCAACTTATTGCTCAATATTTCATAAATTATTAGTTTATCAATGTTTTGCTAAATTTGCTCATGCAAACATTGTTGCTTTCCATAGTTTTAAAATGTTTTCCTAATTTTTAAGTTCGTGAATATTTCCCTAAAAGCAATGATAAATTTAAAAAAAAATCAAAGTACGTGAATTTCAAAACAGAAATTTAAATTAAAGATGATTTTTGTTCAGTGTATTAATGATTAAATTTATATTTAAAATCGATGCTTTTACCAGTATTTTAAAAAAATGACGATGTACGTATGCTTATACTGATATCCAAGATGGCTGCCACATTACACGTTATACCCACGAGAATTTCATCACAACTGGTTGACCAAAAAAACAAGAATTAATCTTTCTCAGAAAAATCAGAAAGCATTTCGATAACATTGCTATTTTCTATATACTTAACAACATTTAGCAATTATCAAAGTATGGTCTCTAGTGTATAGAGCAAGAACATTTCCTTTCCATATTTCGCCGTTTAGTGAACTTGGAAATTGTTACCGTTTCTAACGTGGTTTACTGTGCTGAATTATATTGCTATGATCGTAAACAAGAAAGGCTACCACGTGGTTATTTCGTCTATATATTCCTAACCTAGTTGCACTTTAGTGTATGGCTATTTGCTCAATTTATCTTTTAGGGTGCGGGAGGAAAAATCCGTTTAATACAGTATATAAAACCAGATAGTTTATATCAGTATTAAGGCTCCAGCCACCCAACCCTATCTTCTTTCTTTAACCGTCAGAAACCAGCCACTATGACGTCATCATTACGTCTTTGCGTATCTCATTTATTGCTATCATTCACTCCATCTGCGTGATATATACTCCCAATCATCATCATTGTGTAGGTCATTTTAGTGTCGCTAGTGCCATCTATTTCGAATCATCAATTGGCTAATTTTACTTTGCCATTGCAATATATAGACGAGTAGACAAAAAGTGGTCTAGCGTTGCAATATACGTACATGTACAGAAACCAAAAGCTGGACTGGACAAAAAAGATGGGGGTTTGTAGAAAACTATCTTAGCCCAACCATATCAGCACACATTCAGATATTGTTTCAAATAAAAACCTGCCAGGAAGATAGTACTTATCAAATTGCAAGTTAACTTTAATTTTCAACATTCAATATTATAAAAAATTCATATTGACAAATCCGCTGTGCACAGTTTATACAGGGTGGACACAGAAAAAAAAAACTTTCATAAATTCGTAACTTTCTTGTTTTTTAATAAAAGTAAATCCAATTTTGCCCACAAATAGGTAACAAACGTACGAACAAAACAGCAATTTGTACTCTAAGTGTCCTCCATCCGCTGCAACACTCGCGCCATTGGGCAATTGTCGAGTCGATTACTGTTTGATCGAGTTCAAACCCATCTTGCCCAACTTGCTGGAACAAAAAGTCCAAAAATACCGTATATCTGGAAGAATTTTGTGCAAAAAGTGTATCGAACAAAGATTCGTGATGTCAAAAAGTCAAGACGCCGAATTCAAGCCGCTTGGGATGAACTTGGTCAAGCAGCAATCGACTCGTCAATTGCCCAATGGCGCAAGTGCGTCTGGGCATGTGTTGCAACGGATGGAGGACACTTTGAGTACAAATTAAAGTAACTGTTCTGTGCGTACGTTTTTGGCAATATTTGTGTAAAATTGGATATACTTTGATTAAAAAACAAAACAGTTACGAATTTATTAAAAATGATCCTGTTTTTTGTGGCCACCCTGTATATCCTACAATTTACATAATCCCGAAATTTATATCAAAATCATACTGAAATACGACTTTCATAATCTTCGATGCAATATTTACGTACAACTTGCAAAGCTACTTGCTAGCAACTATTCTGAGGATTAAGTCCTGGATTTGATACAAAATACACCAAAGAAGATAATAAAGAGGGCTTAGTGTTCTCCAGGAGTTTTAAGAAAATGTAGATTAAGTACTCTTAAGTCATCTAGACCGTACTGAACTACTGATAATCATTTTCAACAAAACTGTTACTGGCGCCTTCTGATTTAATCACACCATTATCTGTTCATATATAGGTACTTTGGTAATAAGCACAAAACATTTGAAAACTTCTCACTGGTCCAAATTTGTCAATCATAAACAGAAATTGTGCACATACATTTTAAAATTTGCAATTATTGCAAAAGAGGAAAGATTTTTCCAACAAAAATTCTCAACTTCTTGACTTGAATTTGAAGAACGATTTTCGAATATCTATTAGAGACACCGAACAAGCTAAAATATACAATGATGAAAAAGTGTCAGATTAAAGTAGATTTTTTGTTTCTGGAAAAGCTAGCATCCGAAACCAAAAACCGAACATGTAACTTTTCTAGTACAATGTCATTTTCTGTATTTGGTAAAACATTGTCAATTCCAATCCCATCTTAAGTTCCTCAACAGTGGGCCCTGTACCAAAATCTATTTTTTACGTTGACCTAAGCACTGATTCGTGACAAGCATTCATACTGTATTTAGGCAAACTGGAGTCTGGATGTATGTAGGAAGGGGGGGGGGGTTCAGTGTGGGCCAGAGCGGCCTTCTCCGGCCGCCTTAGCACCACTAACACGCTGTTATTTTTACGCGCAACACACCTTTAATGACGATTATATTTGTACAACAATCTCTCGCCCTGATTGGCTATTTAAAAGGCGTCATGTGCGCTTGCGTCACCATGCCACTTTCTCAAACTTGCTTGTTTTTTTCCCGCTTAATCCTTCTGATAAAACTTTCGGATAAACAAAACCCAATGGCTGCTTAACCCGTCTCATTATTTGTCTGTGCTCCGTTAATCTTATGCTTTCTCGGACTTTGCACAAAAATTTCATTTTTCGTATCCGCGATATTTTCATTATTTGTGAACTGAGTGCTGCCTCCTGATGCGAGCCAGCTGAACGCGCATTTCATTGCAATCATCCCTTCCTGCAATACGTACACGTTGGTGCTCCCAAATCGATGTTATCAAGTTTATCTCTCCCAATTTTTTTATTTTTTCAAAAACAACGTGTTTTATGCTACGCAAGCCTAAACAAGGGCAAACTGGATAACTATATTGTTTTTATCGCCGGATTACTGTGTACACCTGAGCGAATACTTCGTATACTTTGTGTTTCAAGGTAAGATAACTTGTACATTACGCTTATTTTTTGTTAGTTTTGGACATAAAACCACGTTTTTTGTTCATATTTTTGCTCTGTTCAGCTTCTTGAAAATGGAATAGTTCACGCCTGACATCAACTTGAGGCTTAACTCTTATCTGTATTTATACGAGCTCAATTAAGTTCAACTTTTTTGCTTTGGATGACCTTATAAGTTTGCGACGCGGGTCAGGAGTCAGAATTATTTTCGAAGAATAAAATATCTAGCCAATGCTTCATAAAGTTTAGAGCTTCCTGTGAATTGATTTGTCAAATTAGTTTTTAAAAATTAATATGTTAAGATAAGCGGTCACGATGATTTCTAAATATTCATCATTGTCTATCTAAATATTTGAAGTATAATATGCCAACTAGTATTAATAATTCTGCTTAACTGTCAGAGTCAACGGAGACACTAGTCTAGTAAACTATATGGAATATAAATAATAACTGTAAGTATAAAAAGCATATATGTGCTGCGAATGTTTTAGTCTAGACAAACATTTGTTTAATTGTGCAGAAATTATTCAAGTATTTTAAATAATCCAAAACTGCTTCTTTTGTGTTGTTCTTCTACATCAACTCTCATGTATAATGGATAGAATTTTCCTCTTAAAAGGTCAAGCAACAACAAAACGCCACAGTAACCAGCATAGATGTGAGAAAGCCTTGGCAACATTTCCAACATTGTAAACGCGTATTAATTATTCATACTAAAATGCACTAAATGCTACAATAGTGAAGTGGTCCATTATCCATATCAGTAAATTTTTAATGGTTGGCCTACAACTCAAAAACCACGCCACAACATTAAATTAAGCGTTAATCACTAAAAAGCCTCTTCGAACTCCAAGGCATATGTCAAGGTGTGATTCACTAAACTGTCCATATCGTATGTTTGTTTCCAAACACGTGTGCAAATATTATCTTAAAATTCGTAACTTATCAAAGCAGTATGCATTTCTTTAAAAGAACAGTTTTGTTATCAATGAACCAACTGATTTCCTGCATTATACAAATTACATTTTGAAGTCAGCAAACTTTATTTTCTAGAAAAATAATAACTCAATAGTGAATTCCAAATCGAATAGTCTTATAAGTATTATTTTAAAATATGAACTCTGAAAAATTTGAAATTCAGGTCTATAAGAGTTTTAACGGCTCGTTATCTACAGCATAATCATCACTAAGTGTAAATATCTAGGAGAATGTTACAATAGGTCATTAGCCTTATTTCGTTACTACTAACATTGTTATGAAAAACTTGATCAAAAGAAAATTGAAACTGAAGAAAATCCAAGAAAATGCATTCAAGTTTGACAACCAAATCAAATTTGTAATACGCTTACAAAATTCAAATGATCTGTTGTCTGAAAAAATCACGATTCTAAATACAGTGGTACCTCCCTTACCGGACACTCCCGAATAACGGAAACCTCTAAATAACGAACATTTTTACCAGTCCCAGTCCTTTTATATAGGACAATCCATGTTATTCCCTCTGGATAGAGGACACTGACTAACGGACAGATTTTTTTCATAAATTCATAAATATTTTCATAAATTCTATCCAAATTGATTGAAATTTAGGTTGAACACAGTTGGAATTTAACAAGCGCTACATTTCAGCTG